>MU399961.1:0-82466 GCA_022578945.1 Hypoxylon fuscum
ATATAAAAATATATATAAATTATAAAAAATATTTATATATAATTTTTTTAATAATAATTAATTTAAATTTATAATAATAATTTATTATAAAAAAATATTATAAAATTTTTTTAATAATTATATTATATTTAAATTATATTTTATTTTATTATTATTTTTAAATTAAAATTTATAATAATTAAATTATTATAAAATTTTAAATTATTTTTATATTATTAATTATTTTTAACTTAATATTTAATTTATTAATTTATTAAATAATATTTAATTATTTAATATTTTATAAAAAATAATAAATATAATTAATTAATAAAATTAATATAATAAAAAACGATTTAATATAAATAAATTTTAAAACCGCTTCAGCTCCAATAGGAAGTCAGCTTAAATATAATAAATCATACTATTATACTCCAGTTATCAGCTGATCCAAAGGGCTGTGCATAGAGTCTGCTGACGCCAGCAATCACGCACTATATCGTTGGGCACCAGGCCTACCTTAAGCTAGCACTTTATAGGCACATAATTTTAAGCTCTCGATGAACCTCCCTATCTACAGCTCTCTTTCTACGTCACTTTCTCGTGCATCCCCCTGTTGGATAGCTTTGATAAAGCAGTTTTAATTGAATTTGACATTAGCATGGCTCAGACTTCTTTATATTCATACGAGCCCCTTTTCGAGAAGCACTCCATCAGAATTTTATCTGTGCTCCCAGGCTCTGGCAATGAGCTAATCCGGTGTGAGTTGCAGAAGGCGCCGCTTGCGACGGCTGAGTACGAGGCACTTTCGTATGTATGGGGTTCTCCAGAAAAGCCATGCAGGATCCAGTGCGATGGGAAAACTCTCAATATCACGCAGAATTTATACGTTGCGCTCTTGAGGCTTCGAGACCGTAGTATCGCCAAGCATCTTTGGGTCGACGCCGTTTGCATCAACCAAGGCGATAATGATGAGCGGACGAGCCAAGTTCTCATGATGGGGCAGATATACAGTCACGCCAAGAAAGTTCTTGTCTGGTTGGGCGATGCGACTCCTGATGTCCCCCAAGCACTCGACCTAGTCAACCACATTGTAGATGCTTGTCTCCAGCATCATGCAATGACCGACAAGAATCTGGATGCGTTGGATGATCTCAAATACCTCTCAGCTAATGTGTCGGAAGCTTTGTTGCCAGAATTCGACAAAGCAACGTGGTTGGCCTTCCGAAACTTTTATATACGCCCCTGGTTCTCACGCGTATGGGTCGTACAAGAGGTCATGAAAGCTCGAACAGCTATAGCAATCTGTGGAGAATTCGAGATTGAATGGGCACGGGTCATCATCCCAGCGCTATGGATGCGCCGCGAGCAGTATTTGAAACCAAAGGCGCTTTCCATCTGCGACTGGGAGGCGTTCTTCAACGCTGCCGTCATGGGCGATAAGTCTCTCCTCCTATCATCCACCCCTACCGACCTTTTACGCTCGTTTGCTACGTTGGCGGCGACGGATCCGCGCGACAAGGTTTATGCCTTGGCTGGACTCACCCTGTTCGAGAAATACCTCCCGATAGTTCCGGACTACAACGCGAATCTTTCCGAGGCATACGGTCAGGTCGTCAAGCTTTCTATCCAGTTGACAAAAGGGTTAGATGTGCTATCATGGGTTCGGCATGGTCGGAGTGTCCCAGATGATTTCCCTTCCTGGATTCCTCGATGGGACCAAAACGGAGTTAACTTCGTTTCAGCAATTGGCCATATGTTCTTCAATGCCAGCGAAGGGCTTCAAGTCCGAGACTTCGACATCAAGGGTGGCAACACATTAGAGTTACGGGGATTAATATTTGATCGCATATCCAGCATCCTACCGATCATGAAGAGCAAGTGGCTTTTCAACTCTCACCTTAGTCTAGAACTTTCTGAGGCACTCGGTCGCTGTCTGTCGCCTCCAGAAGACTCGAAACTGTATCCGACAGGAGAGAACTTATTCACTGTGTTTTCATGTGTACTTACAGCAGGATTACGAGCCGAGTTGAATCGAGTCTGGGGCGAAGAGGAAGCAGCTCAGCACACATTGAGCTTTTTATCGTGGCTTCGCAATTCTCTAGATCCTCGGGTTATGATAGCCCTATCTGAGCATATTTATATGAAAGGTGATGGAGATAAGGAACTTTATGAATCTCTTGCTATGCCAATGCGTGACGACCGACGTCTCTTCTACACGCAACGAGGTTACATCGGTATCGGACCAGCTGCACTTCAGATCGAAGACGAAATCGCTGTCATTTACGGTGGAAGAGTTCCTTATGTTGTAAGGGAGCGGCCATGTGGGCGTCAGTTTGTGGGCGAGTGTTATGTACATGGTTCGTGTGGCGATTACCCCTTACCCCTATTTTAAGCAAGAGCTAACGGTCATAGGTATAATGGATGGAGAAGCGTTAAGGGGTAATGAAGATCTAACTTCTGTGATAAGTTTAGTATAAGTATAGGTGTGATGTCATGATATATAATATATATATGTAGTTATGGGCTTGATCGTTCAGGAGTGATGCCCGCAGTAGGAGTTCAACCAGCTCGGCTTGGTTTATGAATTTTCATACCAAAATGCTGTGGTGGCCAGAGCACCTAGGTACCTAGTCGGGCCAGTCTTTGGGTGTGGCTTGCGCCTCCCTGTCTCCCTCCCGTGCCTCATCCATCATGCAGTTAGGCCGCCTTTATGCTACCTCACCTGTACCACGTACCAACCGATGATTAGAGCCCGCCGCCGGGGATTAGGGTAGCCTTCGACCTGGCGGAATCCGAGTATCTCCGTCTCCCAAATCCGATTCTTTGTTACACCGACGATGCCACCGACGATGCCATGGAGCCGACCTAAAGTCCACTAACTCCATTCAAAATATGTCAATTCTAGTCGCTGTACCGTATATAAGTGGCTTATTTATCTAGGTAGCTTTCGCAGCTCTTCTGTCGATATGGCTAACTTTTTTCACGACTATTCCAACGAATAACCACTTCATTCACAAAAAATAAGTAGCACTCAAACCCAACTAACCGCCAAGACGACTAGGATGCCCTCCACAAAATCCCTTTCGACCGGTCCCGTTGGATTCGGCCTTATGGGGATGACCTGGCGGGCAAACCAGACTCCTGACGAGCAAGCCTTTGCCTCGATGAAGGCCGCCATCACCAATGGGGCAACCTTCTGGTCGACAGCCGACTTCTACGGCACGAGCGATCCCACCGCTGGTCTCAGCTTGCTGCGCCGCTATTTCGAGAAGTATCCCGCGGATGCTTCCAAGGTTACCCTCTTTGTTAAGGGCTGTGCCGACCCTAAATCTCTGTACCCGACCAACAACCGCGCCGGCGTGCGAGCCAGCGTCGACAACTGCATCCGCGTGCTCGGCGGCGCCAAGAAGATTGACGTCTTCGGCCCTACGCGCCAAGACCCCAGCGTCCCGCTCGAGGAGACCCTTGGCGAGCTCAAGTGCCTCGTGGACGAGGGCAAAATCGGCGGCGTGGGCATGTCGGAGGTGGGAGCCGAGACCACTAGGAAAGCCCATGCCATCTGCCCTCTAAGCCTAATCGAGGTCGAGTTCTCGCTCTGGAGCACCGAGATCCTTACCAACGGTGTGACTGCCACCGCCAATTGCTAAACATTCCGATTGTTGCCTACTCGCCGCTAGGACGAGGCTTCCTAACTGGCCAGCTCAAAAGCGTAAAGGACATCCCGGAGGGCGACATCCGCCTGTACTTCGACCGCTTCCAGCCTGAGGTGTGTAACCGTCGACCTTCCTTCCCCTATTCTTGACATTAGTGGCTGACCTCCATAGAACTTCGACAAGAACCTGGAGCTGGTCGACAAGCTCAAGGCTTTCGCTCAGAAGACAGGTGTGACTCCCGCCCAGCTGGCCCTGGCCTGGGTTCTTGCGAACTCGAACTCGGGCGACTGTGGCACCATCGTCCCCATCCCGGGTGCTACGGTCGCTCAGCGTGTCGAGGAAAACACTAAGCAGGTCACGTTGTCGTCTGGCCAGAAGGCGGAACTCGATGCTATCCTCAACTCGGTCCCCATTTCCGGTGGTCGTTACAACCAGCAGCTGGAGATGACTTTATGGGGTTAGTTGGGCAGTCATGGTTTCAGGGAGCTTGAAAAGTCCATGGCGAGGGTGCGCGCGTATGTCCTGATGTTAAGGTGGGTTATTAACGACTCTGTTAGGAAGAGGGCCGATGCTGACAGCTTCAGCATGCTGCACACTGTAAGGAATGGGGACACGCGCGGTATTGGATTCTCGAGCCTGGCTCTCGTGAAAAGGGAGATGATGAACCCCCATGTCAGTGTGGTAGATGTAAAGAAGCAAAATCTCAGGAATACCCGACTGCGGAGGACTGTGACTTGGCCACATGTCTCCTAGGGAAATACATCCTGGGACGCCTCAATTGGTTCAATTGGTCCTCGACTAGCCGTCTGACAGATCCTTTCAAGACAACTCCCTTTGTTTTTTCGTTTATAGAATCATTTGATGAACTAGATAATAAGTCATCATCAGATGATGTATCATCCTCGCCCGTTTCTCTTTCAGTAAGTATAGTTCTTAACTTATGTATCTCATGACGTTGTTCCTAATAATATTAGAAAGGCGATCTTACTACTGACATAAGTATCACGACTCACGCTAGTAAGCGATCTCGGTAGAGCAACACAGTACTCGAACCCAATCTATAGACACAAAATGAGCAATGCAGATAAAGTCAATAGTCTCTTTGGACATACCTTTTTACATGTTTTGTTATAGATAAAATCGACATCTGGGAACCACTTTGAGAGGAGTCCCTCTAATGTCGACCATGTAAGTCGGTAAGATGGAATGCGCTCCCAGATCATAGACTCGTCTATGACATCTTGCTGTGGTGCTATGCTCTCCGTCATTGGTTTGCGTCGATACTCTGGGACGTTAAGGGTTGCTTCAGTTCCGTTGTCTTCCTCTGGGAATATCAACTCCGCATCGTTAGGTCTCTCGGCATGCGCAAAGCGTTTGGTATACAACTTTGCAGCTTCGCAGTATGCCCCGTGGTCTGTGAGATACGTCTCTGCAATCTCAGGTACGAGCGGGTCGTCGACGTTGGGACTTGCCAATAGCCCGCAGAGAGCAACAAGTAGAGATCCTAAAGAATAATGATTGGTGACATGTTCCGAAAACCAAGGTAGAGCTCTCTGATGAGTCGCGATATTGAGCCCATTGAGAAGACTAGCATCTCGCCACCAACTGGCGTAGTCTGCGCAGACCTTGCCTCTCGGGTCGATATTCGGGTGGTATATCTTCGTTTGAAACCGTAACATGGGTGGTTTGGATTCCACGATGTTCACTGTAATCCAGAATATACCACCCTCATATGGTGTTCCGGGCGGCCCTTCGATGCTAGCGACTATTCTGTCCAGCATATCTCCTACTGGCGCGGTGCTGATAAAGGGCACATCAGCTCGGCGAATGTTGCGTAACTCAAGACACATGCGACGAGCGAGCGGGCGCCCTGCATGAGCTTGGATAGCTAGCTTCCCAGAGATGTCACGACAAATTTTATCATCGCGATCTCTACTAGTTCTAAGGGCTTCACCGTAATGAAGGTCTTTTGTGGAAAATGCCGGTTCCGCCGCAGTGCCCGGTGCCTTTCTTTTTGAAAGGGCAACCATCCATCTTTGGTGCTGCGGCACGTCGGCGGTGGTGTTATTTGCCCTTATAGCCTCCGAAGCAGCCGGAATCTCGGCCTTGGCTGTTTCGCTATCCTGGTTTTTGGTCTGACGTGCTGCGACGCAGAGGCTTCTGCAGCCCATGCCTTCGATAACATAGCCTGACGGCGATTATACGTGCCCCCGTGGGATTGTTCCGTTCTAGCAGTATGGTAAGATCGCGAGCTCGATGTTACAAATGTCAGCCGAGCGCTGGCTGTGTCGGAAACAGTTTTGAGCGCTAGAGGTGCAGAGTCCGAAGACCCGATCTGTTGCAAGAGGTTAAGGCTACTCGCGTCAGAGAGCGATTCGATCTCGTCAACTAAAAGAGACTGCTGTTGCGCAAGCACACCGAGTGCGCCTGTAATGCTCTCCAGCGCATCGACTAGAGCGCGAATATTGGTGACTAAGCGTTCGAATTTTTCGTAATCATGTATAGACCAACGAGTGACCTGCCACACGGACTTCTCCTTCTGGTTTCTTTGTATTCGTCCTCTGAATTTCCAATACGATTCACGAAATATTGGCATGCCCTTTGAATCAGAGACAGTGCTGTCCGATAACTCGGCATCTTTCTCTTGTTCCTCTGAGGCATACCTACCAGTAATTGCATCAGCTTTCGTCAGTAAGCTTTGCAGCTGATTCAGAGTTGCCTCGATAGCTGGCTGGATATCGTGCCTTTCTAGAGCTCGGTGATATGGGTTTGCTCTTGGAGGGCATGAGGGCGAAACGAGCCCAAGCGTTTCTCCCCATATCACAAGCCGGATTTGCTGTAGCGCTAGCTAATACATATTGTCAGCAGAGAGACACGTCATCAATGGATCTGAAGGCACTTTCGCTAATACTCTTCAACTCAAAGGAAAAATTACGTACCTGAGTGCAGAGTAGCTCGAACTCTTCGCTAAACTCTCTCGCGCGGACTATAATGTTGAAATTCTCGATGCAGGACGTGAAGAGCCCGGCGATTCCCAGGACCCCGATTGCCAAGCCCGCGGCCTCCGCCATCTAGGTAATTTTGTTACGGACCTCCGATTACACAGGGAGGAGACCGACCACTTTGACAACACAATAGAACATGCAATGCTTTAAATAACTCTTTTTGAAAAACCCCGATGCTGGATAACGTCGAACTAGAAGGAGCTGCTGTCGAAACCATAGGTCTAGGGGAGATTTGCAAGTTGCCTGCATGCAAAGCCTCATTCCAAATCTCACTCCGGGCATTGGTACCTATTCGATGATCGGGATAATTTTGATCCAGCCAAGTGCTGACGCTGTGGCGCCTGAGGATCCTGCAAGAATAGCCGACTCATAGCCAATCTTGAAGCGCCTATTAGGATTAATATACTACCTACCTAGGTACCTACCTAGGTAGGTAGGTACCCTCGTAATTGTCCACACGCACCTCGACGTCGGAAAGAAAAGTCATTCGGGCAGCCGTTTTGTGTGGAGTCGAAGGCTCTCTTAAGAAAGGGGTAGTACTGCTAGATATGGTAATTTATTGATGTCTGGCCCCGCGCTATTCTTCAGGATCCTTGCGACCTATAACGAACCCTCGTAGTGTAATAACATTAGATAAATCCTCCTGGCTACATCTTACGCAGTTTAAGTAATAAATTATTAGGCTATAAATCAATTAGGCTTCAACTAGAATTAATTTTTATCTGCCATATGCAACTCTATGCTGCCATTGAACTAATCGACCATCATACATCCCTGCCATACTATTCTTAGGTAGGTACTTATACATTATCGGCCACGCATTTGGTATTTTAGAGAATCAATCATTCCTTAAAGTATTTCAGTATGCCAGTACCTAGGTACCTTTATATGGTACTTGGGGGCGTGTCAATGTCACCTACATGTGGTAATCAATGGGATTAGTGAATTGCCTTCTCTTTTGCTACCTTATAGGTTACCAGATGCAGCACGAGTAGTACAGAGCGACCATTTTCGACCCGAACTCTCCCCCTATTTCAGATGCGCTTCGATTTCGGGTAATGCTGGGTGTCATCACGCTACACTTCACCTACAACATTCTCTTTAACGTTGTATATGATTACAAATCAATTCATCTATCAATGATAGAATTTAGGCGAATGGGACCATAGTCGAACGCAAAGTCAGTCGTCCCAAACTCCCGGGTCGTGTTGGTTGCGGTCGTGCATTATATAGCATTATATAATCAAGTTAGCCTTAGACTAATACTAATTGTTGAAGAACGCCATTTGTGAATCTCACCTTACACAACTACAGACTTCCTAGCCAACCAACCTTCCTACGATAATAACTCTCAACCATGGCTACGACTATGCATTTTAGGGTGTATTCTCTTTCTTTAGAGTGTCCACGTTAGCGACACAACAACCCTGCCATCATCCATGCGGTATAAGATGCCTAATATCGAGGGCTTTGGGGTTCTAGTCTTGTGAAAAAATGGAAATAGCGCCGTGCTAATCTGGAGCTAACTCACGTCACACAAGACAGAGGAATCGAAGAAGGTTATTTGTGGAGAAGATTCCGTTGGAGCTCTAGCCCTAAAGTAGCTAGACCCAGCTAAAACGTAGTCAGGTATCGACCTGGTATCTATCCCGGTGGTTTCTGCTAGATAGGTACATGTGGACTACCATGGACCCCCTCGAGGGGGTGTTGTCGGGTCGAGCACGGAAAAAACTCCGCCTATGCCAATTGGGATTTGGGGGGAGCTGGGTGACAGCCAAACGGCCCAGAGCGACATGTTACGGCCTCGATGTGCGCCATTTGTACGACAGCATAACATCCGGTCATGGAGCACGAAGGAGGAAGCTCAGGCTCCAAGAAACGCCGACTGATCCCGTTAGCGCCAGCTCCGGCCGGGGCTTCGGGACAGGGTGCTTCCGCAGGTTCGGGCTCGAAGGGGAGGAGACAAGTTACGGCAGCGTGCGAGGCTTGTCGAAGAAGGAAATCAAAGGTAAGAAGAAGAAATAAGAAAAAAAACATTACACAAAAGGGGGAACTTTCTTTTACTCTAAACCTTACTATCTACCTATCTGCCTACCAATATAAAATAACGTTGGACATTGGAGTCGTGTAACCACCACTAACTTTTTAAACTTTCGATCGGTAGTGCAATGCGGAGCGCCCCAAGTGTAGCCTATGCGTTCGGCATGGAACCGATTGTCGCTATGCCACGGCCCCTACCGAAACTCACTCGCAGGCGCTGAAGCGGAAGCACAGTGAGTTGCAAACCCGGATCACGCCCTACGAAGAACTATTCGAGCTTCTCAAGTCCAAGACCGAGGTCGAATCGCAAGAGATCCTGAGAAGGATCCGAACCGGCAACGACGTGGGCTCCATCCTGCGTCACGCAAAGGATGGCGATCTCCTGATCCAGCTCTCCTTGGCCCCGGAGGCCCGTCGCCGATACGAATTCCCATATATAGCGGATATGCCGGCGTCCATCTTGGTTCCGGATAACCTCTATCTGCGCTCCTTCGTCTTCGAGACCACCTTCCGCGCTCCTCCCACTCATGGGTTTGTAACCGATTCGCAGCGCGAAGGCTTCGGCGACGACCGATACCTCAAGCCTTATCACGCAGCTCAAGTGGTCGACCCGAATTTCTCGAATGTGAACGTCTCGAGATGGACCAACGTGACATCGGACGACAACCTCTTAAGGCGGCTCCTCAACGCCTACCTCTACTATCAACATCCATGGACTGCCGCTTTCCATATGAGCTACTTTGTCAAGGACTTGGCTAATGGGAGGACCCGGTTCTGCTCGTCTCTACTGGTCAACGCTATACTTGCCGCTTCGTGTGTAAGTTCTTAGTAGCGGTATTCGTATTTTCTCAGTCATCGCGTTAACAGCTCCAGCACATGAGCCGCGAGATCCCAGATCGTACCAAATTCTGGGTCCCCCAAACCCTGGGCTACCAGTTCCTAGCCGAGGCGAAGAGGATTTGGGAGGTAGAATGCCGGAAGAGCGTGAGTAGCCTGACGACGATCCAGGCTGCCATCGTTCTTAGCATCGTGTCTACGACCAGCGCTATGGACAAGGTGGGCACGTCGTACCTGCTGCAAGCTATCGTTATGGCCACCAATCTTGGCATGTTCAAAGCTAGCATGGGCACAGACAACGTGAAGATGCAGAGGGCGCGGGCCTTTACGGCGTGGGGACTCTTCTGTTGGCAAGCGTACGTGAATCTAAGTGGTCCCGTTATGGGTATATCGTAATATCACTAAACAAAAAAATAGTTGGCAACAGTTCTACTTCACCAGGCCCCCATATATCAAGGATCCACCCGACTACCCGCTCCCGGACCCCATGGTCGATCCCGAATGGTACGGGGAGATTTGGATACGCTACCCGCTGGGCCAGACCGTGTTCCCCTCGTATCTGGGCTGCACCATAAAGTCGAACTTCGAGCTGCGGAAGCTGATGAACGACATGGGCGCCGAGATGTTCCACGCGGACAAGCAGCCCGAGGTCACCGTCGAGCAGATCCTCGACTGCAAGGCCAGGCTCGACAACTGGTTCACGCACCTCCCGGACGCGCTCGCGCCGACCAAGGTCGTGCTTCCGGACCATCTAAAAATCCAGTAAGCACCACAACCCCTCCCCCTCATTCGGTCTTCGTATGCCCGTGATTCCTCTAACGAAACCCGCAGTGTGGAATACTACGGAACTATCATCATGCTCATGCGTCTCCGCGTGCAAAACCCGGGCACGGCTCTCGACGTGACCTGGAGAGACATCATCAAGCACGCCGAGGTGCGGCTCGAGACGCTGCTGCGGCTGTACTACCTGCGGCACAGCTTCGAGTCGTACGACCCGCTGCTGATGCACTGGCTGATGTTCCTGGGGGACACGGTGCTGCAGCGGCTCGACAGCACGAGCGCGCGGCTCATGTCGCGGTCCGACGTCGAGTCGATGCGGTCCACGCTGATCCTGTGCGCCAAGGGCCTGTACGACCAGGGCCACAACTACCACATCGCCGTGCTCGTGTACCGCCTGCTGCGCGACCGCATGAAGGCCAACGACCTCGACCTGCTGCGCACCCACATCTTCTCCTCCTCGCCCGGCGGCGGCGGCTCCGGCTACGGGTCCGGCGCCGGGTCCGACGCCGGCGCCGACGACGACCCGCCCCTCATGATGGAGTACGTCCAGGCCGAGTGGGTGGCCCCCATCGGCTCCAGCAACGACCCCGCGCGCAAGACGTTGGACTACTTGCTAGCCGAGTACGAGAAGCTGTCGCTCGACCGCAACGTCGAGGACCTGGGCGAGATTAGTAGCTCGGCGTCGCCCGGGCCGTAGGCCTGTCGCGAGTAGGTACCTAGCTTCCCGGATTCCGGAACCCGTCACCATCATCTCTCTTACTACTATCCTTGTCTTTTTTTTCTCTTTTTTTCTTGTCTTGTCCGTTACTCTTTTATTGCCCTTTTTGCTCGGGAATCCCCTTCCCCCTTGCCCCACATGTCCAGAACGCCTTGGATCATCATCACCACCTTCCCCCTTCGCGCCGGAGCAAGTACGACAAGAAACCACTGCTTTGCGCGCAACCTGACGACGAAATCACGACCTGAATACGACCCGCTATACGCTTGAATTTGTTGACGAGATATACACACTTTACCTATACCCAAGCCCGATCTATTTACCTTGCAGTTTCATCTTACCGAATTATCTATTTCTTTTGTTTTATTCATAAAACTGGGCGGCAATCTTCTGTTTAAAAAGAATGGCATTAGGTGTTGGGGGTGGTATGCATAGATATATTGGGTGGCTTGTTGTGTTTGTTTTAAAAAGGTTGTCATTGCAGCTGATATTGCCTGATCTACACCATATTCAGGTTGCGAAGGTTAGACTCGGGCCTCTTGTCATTGGAGAACAAGACAATCTTAATTAGGTACCTAGGCAGGATTAAATCACTTGCTGCCGCATCGTCCGTCAGATACGTTTCAGGTGAATTTATCATGTTGATTCTAGCACTTATGTCATCACAGCGCGCCCTGTACTTTGCTATATACGTACTTAGCTCTGTCGAGGAGCTATTCGAGTTTTTGGGCTTAAGAATGATCAGCCAAGCCAATACATACGATATGTTCCCCAACTCAAGCCCGAGAGTCGAGGCCATTTCAATTCGCCCAGCCCGTGTCCAGGGGTATACCCATCTATATTACCATCCCTATCCGATACATGCAAATCCGTCCACCGTAACCACCAGGCGTTGATTTAGCTCAGCAGCTCCTTAATATCCTCGACCCTCTGGAGTCGTTTCTCCTCGTCCGACATCATGCCTAGTGAGCTAGCACTGAAAAAATGATAGTTAGCAATCAGGGAAAGTCTTATTGGTGAGATAAGGGGGTAAGGGTAGGGGGCGTTAAAGAGAGCCTTACATAAACTTCTTCCGATCCTGGACCTTCAGCATCCGCTCCTCGACGCTATCCTTGACGATAAACCGATATACCTTGACCTCCTCCTCCTGGCCCATGCGGTGCACGCGGTCGATAGCCTGAGCCTCGACGGCGAAGCTCCACCAGGGGTCCATCATGAAGACGCGCTTCGCTTGTGTGAGGTTCAGCCCCACACCGCCAGCTCGCAAACTTATCAATAAGATGGTGAATTTGTTTGACTCCCTGAACTCACTCAGGATGGACGAGCGCATCTTCTGGCTCGTGGACCCGTCGAGCCGGAGGAACCGCATGTTAGCCTTGTTGAGCGCTGGCTCGATGAGCGACATGAACGACGTAAATTGGCTGAACACGACGGATTTCATCCGCGGGTGTTCCCTACGTATCTCACGCAGGTGTTTCATCAGTGCAACGACCTTCGACGAGGACTCGTTGGATCCCAATCGTTGCAAGCTGATCTTAGGCGAGTTATGAAAGGCATCCGAAGCTTCTGGGTCATCGTCATGACGAACGACTTCAAACAAATCACGAGCATTGATTGGCTCGCGGCAATTGAAGCATTTCGGTATCTGATGACGGTCTGTGTTATGCTTGATATAATCCAGCAGACAGTTCTTGCAAGCAGAATGCCAGCAACCAGTGACCGCCGGATCAATCATCGGCTCCTCCGAGCAAATAGGGCATTCATTCACTACCTCGTCGCGAATTTGTTGGAGGACGTGGGCACCGAAGGCATTAGCATCTTTCTCGTCACCAGTGGTCGCGGTGAATTTCTCGATTAGATACTGGAGGTCCATGTCATCACCAAGGCCTGCGGCTGCGTCCGCTTCGGCCCCAGCAATCTCCTCGTCGGCGACAACCTCTTGGTTCCGAACTAGGATTGGATGGCAGCATGTCTGGCGAAGACGAAGAATCTGGGCAAATATGGTAGTATACGCCTTCATGACCGTACCCTTCTCGAAATTAGCAGAAAAGGTACGCTTGGCTCTCGTAAAGATGTGGTCGTAGACGTCTCGCTCGGCCTTAGAGAGCTCGACTTCAACGACCGAAACTGTCTTTGGAGGTAGAGGCACAAGAGGTAGCCCTTCGGGTGTCTTCATGTCTTTTGTTCTTCTCATCACTAGAGGTTCCAACACTGTCTGCACTACGTCAAGAGCGCGCATGAAGTCCTTGGACTCGAACGGAACAGTGATAAAAGTTCGCCAGAAGGCAAAGTTATTCCACGGTTCGACTCTAAGGAATTTAACCAAGCTAAAGAGGTCCTCCAGACGGTTCACAATGGGTGTCCCAGTAAGAACCCAACGATGCGTAGCCGAGAGTTCGTAGCAAGCTTTCGCCGTCTTCGATTGTCGGTTTTTGATGTTGTGGGCTTCGTCAAGAATGATTCGGAAGAAATCTAGCGAGAAAAGCCCATTATTTTCCCTATACCCGTTCTTAGAAGCGATCTGAGTGAATTCAGACAATACGACTCCATAACTTGTAATTACAACGTCAGGAGCAGAAGCGCCATTCGCATCACAGCATAGCGCTTGAAGGTTGTCCGTCTTCTCGGTGCCGTAATACACGATAGACTTCAGCGTCCCCTCCTTGGAAGCGTTTTCAGCTTCGCTCTGCCACTGTGCCAGCAGTGACATTGGTGCAATAACAAGAGTCGTCTTGTGCGCAGGAACGACACCAGAGTAAGATGAAAATTTCCGCAAGCCATTGAGAGGACCAGCAGATGCCTCTGCACCTTTTTGAGTGGCCACTTCAGACTTGTGCGAATGAATCAAACTTAGCATTTGGATCGTTTTCCCGAGACCCATCTCATCGGCAAGGATACCACCTAGGCAGTGCTGCTCTTGGACAGGGAAGTCTAAGGACATCTCGCCAGAATATGGGTTCACGTAGAAGCTAGGCTGGCCTTCAACTTGAGGCACATCCTGATCATCTACATCCTTCGTTGGCCAAGAATATTCTTCCCAGAGCGGGTGCATCGATGCCTCGCGAACCTCATTCTTCTGGTCTTTTTCTTTGGCCAACATCCAATGCAGTGATTGTTTCTGGTATGGGCGCAAAGTCATGTTAAAGGTCTCGGGTGGCTCGGCTTCGGGTGTATTAAAGTCAAATGTCTGAGCCTTTCGGTAAAGAGCGTCAAGCTGATCTTGCTCGAGCTCCTGACCCTCCTCGGCATCTTCTGAAGGTGGAGATGAACCTGGAGTGCTAGACTTGATATCCTTGCTCTTCTTATCGGACTCGTCAACCGCATTGAGAATACCCTCCCTTGCGCTTCTAGTCGCAGCTGCATTGCCTCTTGAGGGCGTGAGATTGATCTCTTGAAACAGTCGTACGAGGGAAACTTGGCGTAGTCGCAGATCGCGTTCCTGTGATGACTCTTTCTCCTCGTATAAGCCGGTTGGACGGTCTTCTGACACCTGGAACCCCGCGCTCTGAAATGCAGATTTCATCAAGAAGCATCGTAGCTGCAGGAACAAGGTATCGTTTGTTCTCAGCCTCTCCGGGGCATACACACAGCTACCCTCGAACTTGCAGACATTTTGGTCCATAAGTGAGGATACCCATTCTGCGGTATCTTTGGCCAGTCTTCCGATTTCCATACCTCGAGAATCAGTGAAGCGCACAATCACGTCGACTCTCCTGGCCGCGGCCGAGTTCATTCGGGGAGTTGCCATAACCGTGCCTCCCCTACCCTTGGCTTTTATCGATGAACCGGGCGGTTGGATCTTCTGGCGTTCGATCTTGACAACGTCTCCGTGTTTTACGAGGTTTGTTCCGCTTCTTGTGGCCCATCCTTCCACACCGAATGCACCAATGTACCGTCTATCAAGCATATGTTCCAATAGCCGTGATTGCATCAGCGGAGGGTCGGGTTCCTTGAAGTTGTCGGTAGGGGTAGCTGGGGAAATTCGAGGCGGGAAAAGTGCGGCAATATTATTCGAAGGCTTTCGAGTGCGAAGGCTCTTCCACGTGTCGTCAAAATACATGTTGACGGCTCGCGCAAGATCATTCCCACAGTTCCGCCCGATGACGTCCAGGGCCTCCGAGTCGACCTTATCTCCCACAATACCTTGAAATGTATTCTCATCGAAGCCCATTGCATTTTCGGGCGCAGGAGTAGGTTCTACCTGAATAGCAGTGGGGGATTTGGGTGTTGGCGGTCGATTCGTGACATCGTCAACCGTCTTCTCTGCAAGAGGCGACTTTGTCTGTAAGCATTGGGGAGTCGGGTCATCTTGATCTTCTGTGTCCGCAAAGAACCTTCTCCTCTTGTTAGGAGGTTCGCCTCTATCAGTAAAACTCATGATGAGTTCATGGAGTCTTTTTGCAATGTATGCGCAGGAAAGGTATAGGTAGTCCGTAATGCGAAAACAGGGTCAGATAGCGAGACTTATCAATGAATGATAGACGGGACGGAATATAAGTAGGTAGGTAGGTTGGTAGTAAAAAAAGGTTGAATGACTCAAAATTTAGTAAGAAAGGTTCGATGAGCAAGAGAAAGAAACAATTAACTAGAAAGAACAATACGACAGCCCTCGACAAGAAGAGAAGGAACTTACAGGGACTTGATGACTTTGATACCTAGCCCCATACAAAACGCGCCGCGATAAAGTTTATCTACAGAATTAAAAGCACTTAACGCGACTTTTTAAGCGGGTAGTCATGTGACCTCATTTCAATTAGAGCTGGCAGAGCTGGGTACCAGGTACCTAGACCCCGGTCAGAAGCACCTGGAGGACCCACATTATGATATCATTTTTATGCTTGGCAAAGCTGCTAGCGACAGAAATTAAGCCGGCCAATCTTTAATTCACGATTTTCAATCACGAATTTCAATACCGACACCATGGATTGTTCCGTATAATATCATTCTCATATGTATCGTGCGATTCGGGCACGCCAAGGCCTTCAATGGCCTCGAGATCCGTTACGAGCCTCACGAAGAAACTACGTTACGGAAGCTGAGATAGACAAGGCGAGGCAATATTGCGTCGCGCAGCTGAGGTAGGATTCCTGTGTCTTGTGCACTAGGTCTATGATAGATCATTACCATTACCACGCAAACAGTCCTAATTGAAATAGACAGTCAGACTATGATTCCTATTTGATACGAAACTTATTGCCCAAGTCTCGGCAAGATGCATACGACGCATTGCGCGCTTTCAATCTCGAGCTAGTACGGCTCCCGGAGCTTGTATCGAACCCCACGATCGGCCAATTGCGCATGCAGTTCTGGCGAGATGCTGTCAACAAGACATTTGCGGGCAACCCGCCGAAGGAACCCATCATGATTTTGTTACATAAGGTCATTTTAGAGCTCACCGAGACGGGTGGCACACCTAGCTCCATCAAGTTCTGGCTGCTACGCTTGATTAATACGCGGGAGAAGTATATGGACAATCGACCGTTTGCGGATCTAGCTTCCTTGGAGGAATACGCCGAGAATACATATTCAACCCTTATGTATTCAAACCTGGCGACGCTCCCTATTCATTCCATGCATATGGACCACCTAGCGAGCCACATTGGCAAGGCATGCGGCATAGTAGCTGTCCTTCGAGGTATCCCGGTCTTAGCTGCACCTTCGCCACCTGTCACATCCCCCAACGGAGCCAATGTAGTAGGTGGTGGCAGAAACCCAGTCCTGCTTTTACCACTAGATGTTATGACAGAAACAGGGCTGAGGGAGGAGGATGTGTATCGCCATGGTCCTCGCGCCGAGGGCTTTGAAGATGCCGTCTTTAAGGTTGCTACTCGAGCTCATGATCATCTCATCACTGCAAGGGAGATGTTGAAAAACCTTCGTGCAGGACAGAGCCCTGGTCATGAGTATGAGCACCACGGTGAAGAGCAGCATGAGTATCCATTGACCATGCCCGGGGATGATGACACCAAGAGGGACTTACGTCGAGGTTTCAGCGCTTTGCTAGAAGGTGTCCCAGCTGACGACTACTTGGCAAGGCTTGAGGCCCAGAACTTCAATCCGTTTACGGTCAAGAGCAGTTGGAAGCTCCCATGGCGATTGTGGAGAGCAGTCAAGTCGCAACAAATATAATACCTGTGTTAGCCAACCGAATAGTTGCGCTATTGTACATAATAATACAACAATCGCCCATCAAAAAAACCAGTTGTCGACGGATTAACATACATGGATATCATTATATTTTCTCAACATATTGCGGCCGCTAAGTCCGGAGTTATTCATTTCCAAGACTTGCAAGGGCTATTTCCCCGGCGCTACACGGTTGGCGTAAGCATCACCTTGCCTTATTTAGATTCTGATGACCCATTAATCAATCTTACCGCAATTTCACTTCTCACCTTCCAAACATGCACTCACTCGTCTCATCTCACTTGCTTGTCACGAAGATAGGTGCGTGTTTGCAACAGGCTCAAAATCAAGAAACATGCATCTCGCAGCTAAGATTCTCGGGCCTCTGGGCCTAAGCCTGCTGATCGCAACCGCAACCGGAACCGGGACCCATGCCGCCAGCCTACAGCAGCGCAACGCCGGCATCCCCATCAACCAGCGCAGCGCGCAAGAAATCGTCGCGCAGCTGAACCTCGTCCCGAACGACGAGAAGGGGTACTACGTGCAGACGTTCGAGGACGCGGAGCGGGTCGTGCGGGCCGGGAGCAACGGCACGCGGTCCGCCAGCACCGAGATCTACTACCTGCTCGAGGGCGCCGTGGGGCCCTCGTACTGGCACCGCGTCGACGCCGCCGAGGTCTGGCACTACTACGCCGGCGCCCCGCTGACCCTGTCGCTGTCCAACAACGACGGCGTGCCCCCCGTCGACAAGGTGCTCGGCCCCGATGTGTTTAACAGTCAGCAGCCCCAGGTTGTGATCCCGAAGGGCACGTGGCAGAGCGCGCTGTCCCACGGGGAGTGGACGTTGGTGGGAACAACCGGTATGTTAAACCTGGCCGTTTGCGCTTTACTTCCTTTGGGTAGCTAATGTGTTTTGGTGGTGCAGTGGCCCCGGGCTTTGTCCCCGATGGCGTGGAGCTTGCGCCGCCGGGTTGGGAGCCCAACGGAGCTTAGAGATCAAAGTGTTGCCGATCGAGCTTAATGACTAGGTCTTTCGTTTCGTATATAGACTGCGGAATTAGTAATGTCTATCCTTTTTCATCGTGGTACATACCTACCTAAATTTGACGCTAGGTAGCCGCTCGAATACAGTCACCCCCTTTACAATACCCCTTACCCTACAGATGCTCGAGTGGCGATGTATATTTCAGCCAGCCTTGAACTCCTGAATCACCTGTTTATCTTGGATTAATTTCTCACTCAAGCTACAAAAAGAATTTCAAGAACTCGACATTCATTATACAAAACAAGGCTTATAAAAGGCATATGAATTATCACAGGTTCAACTGCTATACAAAATTAAAAAAAGAATTTGAATTACCTAATTAGAGAGATTCGGGTATTCAATGAGTGTATCTTATCCCAGTGCCTACCCTATACGAGTAGGAAAGAAAGGATGTCTAGCCAAGTCCATGTAGGTATCTAATTGCCCGTCCCGTTTGAGAGCCTCTTTCCGTTTAAGAGCCTCTTCTCTGTAATTATCTCCTAAAATCAATCTAAACATCGCATCCCTCTGTATTAGAAACATTTCAGAGAGATAACCATCATAAGTAACACTTGAAGCATTACCGAAGACCTCCCGGTCTGGTGCTGTCGCTTCAGCGCGAGAAAATCCCGCCGGCAGGGTGGCTTGTTCTTGATCCTGGAAGCTAATGCTGTCTAGATAAAGCAGATCTCTGAGGGATTCCGGAATGTTTGTAATGTCAGCACCATGGTGTAACAGTCTGAAAGCTGACTGGTCACTACGAAAGTACAAGGCTAAGTGCAACGGCTTTTGACCGTGAGGGTGTGCTAGGTCTAAGGAAACAGAGACTCCGGACGAAACAATGTAATCGACCATTTTGAACTGATTATGGTAAATAGCATCTTCCAAGTGAAAACGTGAAAAAGTAGCCCCAAGGCTTTGGAGATATTGGGCAGTACGGATGCTTCCGCGGCAAGCTGATGCTCGGAGCGTCTCATCTAAGACATCTACTTCTGATGTAGCTATTGACGAAGGGTATTTTTCAAACAATGCCTTAGTAATATCCAAAGTATAGTCTGCTCGCGCTGCTGACCTGGCAATTTGACCACCCGCCTGTGATGTTTTAAACTCATCTGAGTCGACTAGAAGGCGGAAAAGGCACTTCGCGTTCTTAAACTCACATGGGCAGTAAGAACTGTCCAGCAAGGAAATAACCTTTCTCGTAAGCCACGAAAGCTTGTCAAAAGAAGGATGCGTAGCAGCAGCAAGAAGGCACTTGTAGGTTTCCTCTTTAGCATGGTAGGTTTCCTCTTTAGTACGATAGACATTCGCAGCAATAGGCATATCAATACATTCGAGCGCGGCCTTTATGATTGAGTGACGCTTATCCGTGTTGAAGACTGGGTGTTGCAACAAAACATTGACAGTTTGCGGACAAAGGTACATAACAGCAGTTCGTAAGTCCTTTTTGGTCAAGCCGAGCCCATTTGAAACCATCCAACAGGCAATCTCGTCCCTTCCGTCCCCGCATGCCAGGATAAAGGGGTCGGGCTCGTCGTAGTAATCGGCCATGTCGCTACCGTCAGTATCGCTATCGACTGTGTCGGTGTCGTCGCTAACCTCTGTGTCGCCCTCTTCGCTACTTGATTCTCCATTGTTATCAGTGACCACTTGATAACTGCTGAGTCCTTTACGCTGCAAAGGAACACCATTTTCAACCATAGCTTTAACTACGTCGAAGCGGCCTATCTGTATTGCTTTAGCCATTGGCGAAAACTGATAGTCGATGCTTTCGTGGAGTGCCGAGGGGAAGACGTTCTGATAGACTGTTATACACTGTTTGATATCTTGAATACTACCCTCGTTTATGATCAGCCACAAGATAATGGGCTGGGAAATCGGAGAGCGGATGAATCCATCGCCAGAATAGCCCACAAATGTCCCGTCGTCAATTTCTCGCTGGTATACCGCGTCTTTCTTGTAAATCTCAAATCGATCTATAGCAGCATAAGCTCGCTTACAGACACAAGCCAATTTCAGCAGCTGGGACGGGGAATCCAAATGGCTACCTACCGCTCGAACGAGTTCAATTGGTAAATCCACCAGGGATATAGCTTCGTTAAAGGAACTTGTTGACTCCATTTTGATTCTGAGAAATAGTATTGAGGATAATAGAATTAGTCTTTCAACTTCGAAGTCAACTATGACAATGTTTCTGTCAAATTAGTAAAAACTTGGAAAAGATATCTAACAGGAGTTATATAATAAATTTCACCCCTATGTTCCCTCAATGCATTGTATCGTTACAATAACTTTGTTCAGGGGGATGTTTGATGACCTAGACAAAGAATCCATTCTTAGGAACAGGCAATGTTCAATTTCTATGATGCCATTCTAAGAATCCTTGTGAGAGACGATCGCAGGGTTACCGTAATTGTTGCGTCACGGGCAACTTCTCCACTTCCCAAGATTTAATCTACCTCCAAAGATCTTTAACAATAGTTACTGATACATGCGAATGATAAGGTCAATTTTGAATGCCATTGATGCTTTCTCGGGGTTTTAGTTTAATTCGCAAACAAGACACTTACCTGTCCAGACAAATCAACAACGGCGGACCAAGTCTGATGAGTTTCCAGACCAAGAGACTAGCCCTTTTCGAAGAGGCAATGCAGAAGGTCTACGGCCCCTATCCCACAGATACCCCTGACCCTGCATCGTGGCAACCCCCAAGCAATCCAGGGGCCGGAGGACTTCGCGGTCGATATTTGTGGACCGACGCATTCGGCGTCATCAACTTCATCACTTTGTCCCGCGAAAAGGAAGACCCGCTTGCGCAGCAGCTCTACCTTGAGCTCGCACGGCGGCTCGCAGACACAGTCCACTCCGTGCTAGGCCGCACGCGGGACGGGACTTCGCGGCTCCTCGGCGCGACCGACTCGGAGCCCCTGAAAGGCGGCCTGCGGATCGGAAAGCTGGACGCCGACGGCCCCGACAGCGACGGCCAGTACCACCACTACCTAACGCTGTGGATGTTCGCTTTGAACCGGCTAGCTTTGGCAACGGGCGAGGCGCGGTGGAACGCCCTCGCGGTGCAGCTAGCCAAGGCCATACACCCGCATTTCATGGCGAAGCGGGGCGGGCAGGAGACCATGGTCTGGAAGATATCGACGGACATGCGACAAGCTCTTGTGAAAAGCAAGGGGAACTTGGATGACGTGGACGGGCTCGTCGTGTACCAGCTGCTGCAGGACACGGCGGAGCTCTTCAACAAGCAGGACATCGCTTCCAACGATCCAGCACTACCCTCACTTAACACGGAAATAGAAAACTACCGCCGCATCATGGCCAACCACCCCAAGTCCCTCTCTGGCGACCCGCTAGACCTCGGCATGGGCCTGTGGACCAGCCACTTCGACCGCACAGCCCCGTGGTTGCGGGCTCTCGCCCAAGACGGCCTCGCTATCGCGCGCGACCGCTTCCTGCCCGCGGCCCGGAAGCCCAACACCGGGTTGCCGCACCGGCTGGCGTTTCGGGAGTTCGGGGCTTGTCTGGGCATTAAGTGCTACGTCGACGTCGATACCGACACTAACGATACGGTACAACAGCAATATCAGCATCTGTATGCAGGAGCAAAGGCTGTGCTTGACGCCTGGGAGGGGAAATTGTTGGATGCCGCAGATGAGGACCTGCGGCCGATTAACCTAGTGATGTACGCTGCGGCGTTGATTCCCGGTGGTAAGCTAATGTTGTAAAATTGATGCTTTTGGTTTTAAATATAGCTGACAAGCAATATAGCTTTTTGCAACGGATATGTCAGCTTAGGAACTGTGGAAGCCGATCGGCCAGGGTAAGTATAGGTAGGATCGTAGATCGCCTGCCACAAATACCTACTTAAGGGCAATCGTAATAGAGATAGGGCCTAGCAACTGGGAGACTACCATTAGTCCTTCTAGGTCCCACTAAGGGGGTCAAGGGGTTAGTGGTGACTCGGTTTAATCACGATGTCTATTGTAAGAGAGAACATACCTAGGTACTGCTAATTAAGAGAAATTTTTATCAAAGCATGCTGCTTCATATCTATTTCAATGAGCGTGCTGTTGTTTTACCGTTGATTTATTCGTGTGTGCCCTGCCTCTTTCAGGTGTGCGTAGCCGTCTTTGACCACAATAGGGGCATATAGCAACGTGAATGTTAAAAGGAAAAAGGAAAGGCGGTCTCTTCTTGGCAAGCTCGAATTCCCAACGTGCTAGTTTGCCCGAATCTCACTGAGCAGCCACCAAAACATAGGGCTACTTTCTGGCACAGAAGAGTGGCAGAGGGCAGATGTCTTTGTTATCATTGTGGAGTTAGTTCTTACCTATAGAGATACCCTCTGAGGCTTGGGTAGTGTTGCTTTACTAGGTAGGCAAACATGAAATAATACGTAACTGTGGCTATTATTCAACATACTTACCTAGGTAGGTAGTTATACCTAATGTTTATATGCCTTAAAATATGAGGTACCGTGGATAATGTCGCAGCGTTTAGATTCGAAATCAAGTAATCAGAGTCGCCATTATCTCCGAATATTCGAAACGTGACCATAGTAATTGATCGTACTATAAAAACCAGGTAAGCGTGCTCTAGCTCATTACTCATGCTTCCACTCGGCCTTCTTCTTCTCCGCGAAAGCCTTCATGCCGATCTTCTGGTCCTGGCTGCCGAACAGGCTGTGGAACACCCTCCTCTCGTACTCGACGCCGTCTCTCAGGGGCAGGTCCTGGCTCTTATTCACCGCCTCCTTGGCCGCGATGATGGCGACCTTCGAGTACCCCGCGATAGTCTCCGCCGTCTTCAGCGCGCCCTCCATGAGCGCCTCGTAGCTCGGGAAAGCCCTCGCCGCGAGCCCCCACTGCGCGGCGTCCGCGCCGCTGAAGGACTTGCCGGTGAGGATCAGCTCCATGGCGCGGGCCTTGCCGAGGGCGCGCGTGAGGCGCTGGCTGCCGCCGGCGCCGGGGATGACGCCGAGCCTGATCTCGGGCTGGCCGAAGTTGGCCATCTCGGTGCAGTAGAGGATGTCGGCCATCATGGCGAGCTCGCAGCCGCCGCCGAGGGCGTGGCCGGCGACGGCGGCGACGACGGGCTTCTTGACCTGCGTCGTCAGCTGCGACCACGACTCGATGAAGCTCGTCGTGTACGCCTCGGAGAAGGTCAGCGGCGCCATCTCCTTGATGTCGGCGCCGGCCGCGAACGCCTTCTCCGACCCCGTCAGCACGATCACCGAGACGCTGTCCGACGAGTTGAACTCGCTCATGGCCTGGTTGAGCTCGGTGATGAGCGGCGTGCAGAGGGCGTTGAGGGCTTTGGGCCGGTTGAGAGTTACTAGGAGAGAAAGTCGGGTCAACTACTACTGTAAGGGCCGTATAGCGGAGACATCGCCGTCTCACCTTGCCCTACTCCCGGCTTGGGCTCTGATGTTAGGATGTATTCATAAGATCTAACTGTGGTTGCAGAAAAGGGGCGGACTGTTCTAGGGAGGGTGCATGGTTGAAGACGGGAGGCTAGTGGCCTCAAAGTCCGCAGTGTGTTCATGGTTGCTAACAAGCTAATAAATCGCAACTATGATAGCACGGCAACCCTTAGATTCCTATGAGAAATGATATGTAGACCAATTAACTTGTAAGTTGATTTATTTGTTTTAGAGAAGTTTATAACCACGCTACAGCGAAATAGGAACGGTTAATGGGAAACTCTTGTGTCTTTAAGTGAGGTTGAAGCTCTAACAACGAGAGCTCCGAGCTTCCATCCAGGTTATGAGCTCATGGCGCTGCACGAAGCCGAGACTGGCCGAGGGTAGCATAGTGGATAACTTAATAAGCACCGGACAGGAATTGATAGATCATATGCAGATAAAGGGAGTGAGTGACGAATGGGGATCCGTTCATTTCAGTGTGTGGCTGGTACCTTAAGTACTAGGTACCTAGCCTAGTACCCAAAACTTAAGGTTAAAACGTGGCTCAGCAAATTTTAATTAAGTCTGGACACACTGGCCCAACCCAAAAAGTTTGGCTCCCCTGCTCGCCTAGCCGAGCGCAGATCTCCAAAAAGTCGCGACGTGCAAATTACCACCTAGCCCTGGAACCGTCCACCCTTCTTTCATCATCATCGCAGAACCTCCGTAGATAAAGACTCGTCACAACAGATTCCAATCCCTACCGACGAGCGAAAATCTCCAATATCACGGCGCAGTACAGCCGCGACTCCCATACGAATTTAATTGAATCGAACAAGGAACACCGTCAACATGGACAGCGAGCCGGATCAAACCCCTTTCGCGGCCGTCTCGGCCCAGACGTCTAAGCTTCAGCGAGTACGTAGTAGTTTACCGAGTGACAAACTACGACCATATCTAATATCCTATAGCAATACCAAGCTCTACTAGACAAGTCTACACCCTTCGTCCTCTACCGGTGGGTCGGCACTGGAGCATTCCTCGGTCTTTTCTTCCTGCGAGTATTCTTTGCGCAGGGATGGTATATAGGTTAGTGGTTCACATGACGATGCGCAAAGCGAGAGAAACATCATCTAACAGAAATTAGTCGCATATGCGCTTGGTATCTACCTTCTGAACCTTTTTCTGGCCTTCTTGCAGCCCAAGTTCGACCCTTCGAACGATATGTTGGACAACGAGATGGAGGATGGATCTGCCGGTGGCCTCCCAACCAAACATGACGAGGAGTTCCGACCTTTCATCCGACGGCTTCCCGAGTTCAAGTTCTGGCACGAGGCGACCCGGGCTGTTACTATCGCCTTCGTGTGCAGCTGGTTCGAACTCTTCAACGTCCCGGTCTTCTGGCCCGTCTTGGTGATGTACTGGATCATCCTCTTCGTCTTGACCAGTAAGTCATCTTTGGGATCACTCTTACCTAACCATTTTTGCTAACCTTGTATCAATAGTGCGGAAACAGATCCAGCACATGATCAAGTACCGTTACGTGCCCTTCTCCTTTGGCAAAGCCAAGTACGGTAAGAGGGGTAGTGCTTCCTAAGCGTTGGCCTTCGAATCAATATCTGGTCTGAGGAGAGTATCGGGTGGGTTTTTGGAACAAACAGTCCGGGCGAACTACGTAAACGGCATCGGTAGATTTTACCTTAATCATGAAAACTACAACTACCATAACACAACAGAAACCCAAGGCTGATGGGGTTTCACTGTACAAATTACGACACGAGCATTTTGCATGAGGTTCAGGTCTGCACGGAGTAATGCCGAGAGAGCTTCCGAGTGGGTTGGTCCTAGAGGAAGGGCTCCTACGCTATAGTACGGAAAGGGGGAACAAGGGATGACAGTATCAGGGAAGTTCACCTCAGGGATGAATCTTCCGGGGTCATCAATAAATGCTGTACTTGTACCGAGAATAAGACGATAATAATGGGCTTTGAAAGCCACCCATTTCAAATTTTATTCCCTTCAAGGTTAGGGGTATTTACCTACTCTTATTAATTAATGCACCAATGATGTATTTGTGCACGGCAAATGTATTATTTTTGTATTAATCGATGAGGTACATAGGTGCGAATTGATGTGATAGCGATAAAGCTTCGGCGGTATGTAGGGTGCGTGCACGTTCCTACCGACAACTTTTTTTTTGGCGATTGGAAGGAGCCGCCGAAAACACCTAGCTTTGTACCTAACCTTGCCGCGACGCGCCGCTGAAGCTGTGAACCTTGCGACCAATAATTTTCAATCCGCTAAATTATTATTCTTTCTCAACCCAATCATTCTCATTCGCAAGACGATTTCAATCTTTCTTCAACATCGTCAAACGTCTTGTTCCTACCGGCGATTCTCCTTTCTTTATCCCCTTACACGCCGTGCATTCGAGGCCATATTCACGATGGCGTCCTCGTCGCGCAACGGTGAGCATCGCTCGGTTCACCAAGACTTTATTGCTAGAATTCGATTCTCCAATGCGCTACCGCCGCCTCCCATCCCGCCGAAGCTTCTCGACATTCCCAACACCGGCCTAGCCTCCGGCCAGTACACAGCGCCAGGCTTTGCCTCGAGATTGGCAAGAGAACAACCGCTGAATATCGAGACGGATGCCGAGATGGGTATGCCATTGGACCTGATAGGAATGCCTGGCATCTTTGACGGCGATGAGAGTTGTAAGTACCTAGTTACCTAGCTATAAAATAACGATAAATACCTAGGTATCTAACTCAAATACAGCTATTCAAGCTCCGGCACAAGCACCACCGGTCCATCCCCACGATCGAGCTCTCCTCCGAGCTCCTGGTAGTCTAGGATCTCAAAGGGCGTTTGATGCCAACGTCTCCTTCCTTCGCCGCACAGAATACATCTCATCCGTCACCACCAAGCGCCACGAGAGCAGCAGTGCACTACGCAATCTCAACAACGGACCTAAGCGTCCCCCGAAGCGTCCTTCTCCGGAACCAGACATGGACTCGCCGGCTCACATCAAGCGCAAGATCGAACAGAGCTTTTCTGTGGCAGCTACGAATCTTAAGGAGAAGAGTAGGGTTAAGCATCCTTCGAAGCGCAACGTTAAGCTCGTCGACGCGTATCCGTTGGTCCCCGACCTCGACGCCTTCCCCGATTCGGGTGCCTATGTGACTTTCAAGTTCACCAACAACCCCGTGCCGCCCTCTCGAACCTACGACAAACGCCTGCTCAATGGTGTTCTGAAACCGCTTAACAGAAGCGAGGAGGAAGAACAGGCCTACCAACTTGCTCTACAGGCTCACGAGCGAGACCCCGAACACATGCCCAAGCCGCAGAACCTTATGGACTACGACTACTTCCTCCCCGACAGTGTCCATACCTCGGATCGATTCAACCAAAAGTTCGACGTCATGAACCTGGAGCACGACGACGAGAGTCTGTACACGCACAAGAACAACGGCAAAGGCCACTTCCCGATGGCGCGCGTGCGCACGTACGAGACGTCGCAGGAGCTGGAACTCGACAACCAGACCAAGTACGACGAAGAAGTAGTGTTGGCCTTCAACGACGACGAGATGCTGGACCAGAAGGCGGCCTTCTACTACCCCATCATGCAGCGCAGCGTCATCAAGCCCCAGCGCACCAAGAACATCGCCCGCACCATAGGACTCGTGCCGGCCGACTTCGACGCCGACGAGAACAAGATCGACCAGCTCGACGTCCGCGTCGAGGACCCCACCGACGCCATCCGCGCCTGGATGGACCTGTACCGCGAGCACCCCTACGGCAAGGACGACGAGGAGGAGGAGGCCGAGGCCGAGGTGGACGCCGACGCGGAGGGAGAGCAGGACAGCGGTCGAGTCCCGAGTCAGCAGCAGTATCTGGCGGAGTTAGACGAAGACGACGACGAGGATGCCGAGGGCGAACAGGACGAGGACTAGTTGTCCGGACGATTCTCTCAAGGAGTCGTTTCCTGTGCCCAGCAGTAACTTCAAGTCAGGGTACCCAGGGTTAGGTTAGGTTGAGGCTTCGTATATCGCCGTCCATGTCTTGGGGTCAGGCTCGCGTTGTGCTTGGTGGTTGAGTATGAGATGCAGTTGAGTTTGACTTTCTATCCGAGTAGGGATAGGGATAGGGATGGGGGTGCCCAGATAATTCGGTACGAAAGGCGGCTCCGGATACGTAGTGGTCGATAGGAATTGACTATCTGCCCGGGCAGCTAATAAGGCAACCAATCTACCTGCGATGTGATGTACGTGCAATTTGGTGATGGAATAATATGCATATATCAACTACACTATCTACGAAGCTTCGACCAGGTCTCCCTCTCCTTCATTTTCTCTCATGGGTTATGAATATAATCCTTGTTCAGGTCCAGTATCTGGTATCAGTTTACTCATCTTTAGCATATGAATTATTCACTACACTTTTGTTTTCTCAAAAAGTAAGCTAGAGGCTCTCTGAGAATCCCTCAGAAAGAACGGCTCCTGTTTAAACATCAATAAGTCTACTTATACGCCAATTACGAGATGGATTCCCTTTTGCTCGCCACGAAATAACTTGACACAAAGTTGAGAGATCCGTCAAGGATAAGGTAGACTAAAGACATAACTGGACGAAGCAGATTCTTTTTCTCGGAGTTATTACTATTTACCACCAAACAGCCTTCACTCCATGTTAGATATAACTACCTACTTGGCTAGCTCTTCATTATATATATATAGTTGATAAGCACCGTCCGGAATTGCCTCGACGAACCCCGAAACCCGGCGATCCTTAAAGCGGCCCGAACCGAAAAGGGGTGGCAACTGCCGGTTATTTTCCTTTCCCATTCCCAAAGCCAAGCAGAAACCAGACAGGCTCACTTCGAGAGAAACACTCGTTTGTATAAGTAGACATATGATTGGAGCGGAAGAAGTAAAAACAAAGTAAGCAGGCTCCGGTGCCCAAGGACAAGTCCGCCGGCTCGGAGGAGCCCAGCCTATCAGCGAGCCCTGTCCCACCGCTCCGATCTGACATCCATCCATCCTCCACGACGTGCTCGCCAGATTCGTCGTCCAGCGGGCCGTATGTCATGCATGAGATAACATGCAACCCGCCCCTCCCGTCACGGGCTCGAGAGATAGGAGCGCGCCGTTGCCTATCACATTCCTCTCCCAGCACATCCACCCGCACCCCTCCGCCAATAGCCTCCCCCCAGCACACCAGGCAATAGCCTATACCGCGCCTATACGTGCTGCGGCCTTCCTGCGGCCCCCCCAACGGGGACCCGACAGCCCGGCTCGGACTCACGTGACCGCACCGCTCCTGCAGGCACGTATGTCGTGCATGAATCGAGTTTTTTTGTCTCTGCGACGAGCATGCGCTGCTCGTCATGTGAGCGCTCGTCTACCGAGCCCGACGAGTTTGGGGTATGTTTTAAAAAAGGGTTTGAAATAGGGGGACCTCCGGTCCCGAGCGGCTGGTTCCGTGTGGGTCGCGGGCGGAGATTGCGCCTGCCTGTGGGTTGGTAGGTTGGTAGGTAGGTGTGGTGCTTCGTGAGCGAATTATTGACAGTAAGAGTGCCTAGGTTCTATTATGTCGAATCTTACCTTGGGTATTGAACTCGTGGTCGGGTAGCAAGGCCGCTGATACGAGCCATTGAGATGCGCGTTGAACCTTATCTGCCTATTACATGAACTCCCATTCGTACCTATGTAGGCTGTCTCGCAATAGAATCTCCCTAGCCGCTGTAGGGTCACTTTGCGCGGCCCTTGTCTCTAGTAATGATGCAATATTCAAGGTGGGCTTCCCACTCGATAATCGTGGGGAAAGGGAGAAACACCCACCATCGCTAGTAAGGCTCAAACGATACTAAAAACACAGAAGCATACACAACTTTACCAATAAAAGCACTACGAAGCCCTTTGCCAGTGAAGCACCTAGACTAAGGTAGTCTTAACCCAGGGTCCAGACGACGAGAAGTGATCATTCAAGCCTCTGTTCCGAAATTCAAATACACTCTACTACCAGTCTACCAAGAGTCCCAAGAGAAGGTCATCTCGTATTAGCACCATGTGCCCCTAATAGACCGTGGCCACCCTGGCCTACCTTCATCCGGTGATTGTACTCGTCAGCAATTCCCGGACTATTGAAGAAGACCGGGAATTATCAAGGTATACGTATACGAAGGTTTGGGTACTTAAAGCTTAGAAGATATCTCCAACCTACACTAGTTTAGTTCAACTTGAGATGTGCGGGCGCCGCCACACTCGCAGCACCATCACATCATTGCTCTCGACACGCCCTAATCACGCGATCGCCGCGTATTACTCTAAATACTATGTACACCCAATTTAAGTCTGGGGAAGGCGACTTTTATCTCCGTACGTCCCGGTAATTTCCAGCAGAGACATGTGGACCATCGCCTAGAGTTGAACGCGTGCTGTCTTAGACAAGAGCCCACCATCCTTTCACCACGTCTCCAAAAGAGCAAGACGTGAAAAAATGAATTTGCATGAGCAGGGAGTCGAACCCCAGCGCAACCTTTCACTTGCAATCTTTCACAAGTGAACGAGTTGAGTATACCACTACACCACGCCTTTTCCTTGTCTATCCACGCTTAGATGTAGTAGAAGCGTGCTCAAGAAGACTATAAGGAGTCCTCGGAGTGGATACGGACTCGTCTCTCGAGGATAGCAAACAAACAAACAAGCAAGCAAACAAAGGCAATGTACAATAGACTAGCGTCAATTTCTCCTCTAAAATAGGTAGGTAGGTATCTAGCAAACTATCAAGCAGCGAAGCGAAATTAAGTACTCGGGAACACAATAAATACCTATTTACCACCAAACACACCTATTCTCCCCCTATCATGCTGCATCCAACGGGTACCGCCCCGTGAACTTGAACGTCTTAAGCCCATCCACCAGCCCCGTAGCCAGCGCCTCGATATCCGCGCTCGCGTACACGCCGTCGGCCTGGGGATCCATACCCCCGGCGGTCAGCGTATCGCTCGGCGTGCTGCCGCCGAAATACGCTACGGGCTTGCCGAAGAGGAACGCGCTGTTGGCGATCTGCAGAGGCCGCAGCGGGGGGTACAAGGGGCTCAGGCCGCTAGCTGTGAGGGCGAATAGACCCACGGCGTCTGCGCCCGAGGTCACAACGACAGCGTCGAAGTCCGTGGCGTCAGCTGATGAGTACGTCTTATCGACGCCCGATACCAGACTCTCGGCCACCACCGTCGGGATTAGGCCCTCGGCGGTAAGACGCTCCTTCAGCGAAGCCGCTTGGTCCAGTGCGCTGGTGCCGTTTCCGCTCGATGTCGTAGCTAAAATACCTACCGTGAGAGTGGCCACACTTGGCAGTGTTTCGTTCGTGATGCTGATGCCCATAGTCGTGTTGTCATGATAGTACGTGTCCTCGGGAGCAGGCGCGTCCATCCCCAGGGCGGTAGCCACGCGCACCGCGATATCGTTGCTAACTCTATTGAGCTGGGTCAGAACGTTCTGCTTTACGCTGGCGGACTCGAGGTGACTAGTCTCGAAACGGACTGCGTTGATGAGGAACTGTTGCTCGACGGGCGTGAGCGAGTTGTAGAAGAGTCGCGTCTGAGACCAGTGGTCGTCGAACGTGGATGAGAGGCCACGGACGAGCCGACCAGTAGTGCTGCGTGATGGCGCGTTGAAGTAACCACGCCCATTTTGCTGGGTTGCTTGTTGTGGGTAGCCACCATTCAATGTGTTTGGAGAATCTTAAAGACGATCAGTTTAAGGTTCTTAGCTCTTACAGGTCTAATGATACGGCTTACAGTGGATGATGTTCTTGTGAACTAGGTTCTGGCCTGCGCCGTCACGGTTGTTATTATGGATTGGGACAACCGGTCGGTTGATAGGCAATTGCTCAAAGTTAGGACCACCATGTCGGTTTATCTGGGTGTCAAGGTAAGAGAAGATGCGTCCTTGCAACAGCGGGTCCTCAGTGAAGTCTACCCCACGCACGATATGTGCAGGTTGGAACTATGCTCGCGTCAGCACCCTAACTAGAAAAGGATTCGTACCCTTCATGAATAGACCTACCATGATTTGTTCCGTTTCCGCAAAGTAATTTGTAGGGTTGGTGTGCAACTTCATGACACCAAGCTTCTGGAGAGGCGCATACTCCTCGGGAATGATCTTAGTAGGATCCAGCAGGTCGAAGCCAAAGGCAAGAGCCTTGTCCTCGTCAACAATCTGAACCGCGAGCTCCCATTCGGGACCGTTGCCATTTGCAATCGCATTAAACAGGTCTTGTCGATGGGCATCCGCATTTTTGCCGGCCAGGATTTGGGCCTCTTCCCAGTACAAGCTGGCTCTTCCCTGCTTTGTCTTCCAGTGCCACTTCACAAACTTGGACGTACCATCGTCTGTGACAAGACGGAATGTGTGGACCCCAAAGCCATCCTATGGAAGTTAACATCGAAGCCAAGTTGGTAGGTTTTGTCTAGACTAACCATATGTCTGAAGCTTCGGGGGATACCGAATCCTGCCATAGCCCAGAACAGGGTATGAAGTGTGCTCGGCTGTTGGGAAAAGAAGTCCCATGCCGAGTCATGAGCAGTAGCTGCTTGAGGTATCTCACTGTCAGGCCTTGGCTTGACCGAGTGGATGAGATCTGGAAACCTAATAGCATCTTGGATGAAGAACACGGGAATATTATTTCCCACAATGTCTTGGGAGTATATGTTAGTGTTGATTGACGCGATGCTAGTAGTTAATAATACGTACCAAAGTTGCCTTCATCAGTATAGCTTATTTGCATATTAGTACGTGCCTATTGAGACAAGAAAGGTGGATAAGCTTACAATCTCGTAGCGAAGCCGTGCACATCACGCGCGGTGTCAGCGCTTCCACGCGATCCCGCTACGGTAGAAAATCGCACGAAGACAGGTGTCTCTTTGCCGGCGCTACCCAGAAACGAGGCGGCTGTTATGTTACTCCAGTCACCGTAACTCGTGAATGTGCCATGAGCTCCAGCACCTCTTGCGTGGACTTGTGATGAGTTAGTCCAAGTGTACCATGTAGACTTGATTCCAAGACATTACCTGCTCGTTCAGGGACCTAGTGATTCATTAGCGTATGTCTCAACGCCACTCGTTCATACACAAGTCAGTGGTATGAGCCCTAGCAAGTTCATGAAACTAGCCGTAAACAGGGACACGATGTAACTTACTCGTTCATGATCAAAGTGGGTGATCTTTTGACGAAAGATGAAATCTTCCAGTAGGGTAGGTCCTCTATCACCAGCTCTCAAGCTGTCTTGTTCTTGGATCTGTCCGCCCACGTCATCAGTAAAGTATCCGGTGCTGTCATCGACCATAGCACCAGTGACTGGGCTATCTATAGATCCTTCTTGCCGAGATCGAAGAGCACTTGGGTCGGCAAAGGGGCAGCCAGCAGAAGCAAGTGCCAGAAGCCCAAGAAAGGCGGCAGAGGTGAGAGCGCGACCCATGTTGCCTAATTGGATTATCCCAGTACCTTCAAAAGCGTATACTAGAAGGGGACAGAGAGTCTAATATAGAAACACGACGACTTCGCGTAAACGAGGGAGGGCTCCATGCGGTGTTTATAACGAATGAGATAGACAGGGGGCGGACTTACATAACCTTAGAGTCAATGGCTTGTCTGAGGCTCTAAAGTACATGTAGACAGGCTCTCGGTAATCAGAGTTCTTGCATTACAAACATTCCAGCTTACCTACACCATTTCGTTGCCCGTCATTCAACAGCAGTTCTTCCACTCTTACATCTGCGGGCCAAGATTATCCCCACAAAATGGGGCCGCTAATCGTGAGAAGCTGCCAGTAACGTTGAAGATGATCGTAAGTGAAGCTCGGATATAGTAAGTGTGCCCGAGCCCCACGCTTCGATAGATGTGATGAGACCCTTGTATTCGAGGAAACATAAGTACACACAGTACCTAGTACGTATAGAAATCAGGAATAGAAATAGCAATTTGACAATATGGAAAATCTTTGAGCAGAGGAATGATCAAGGGTACCACGCGGACAGAAATCACCAGGCGCTTGCGACTGGTTGGCAATAACATCTCGTGCATGACAAGGTAAGGTAAACGATCTAGCCACTTGGCGTAGATGTGATTCCTAACGGGATGGTTCTATTCTGGAAGGCAAATTTTTGGCACTATGCCTGTCTATGATGCTGTGTACGCTTAGCAAGCACCCTAGAGTCTCACGACAGTTCGTCGAGATCAGAGTGTTCTCCTGAAGATTATGACATGGCGGTGGATGCTTTAGGTTGGCTTCCACATTGAAAGAAAAGCATAATAGCAGCCATTCCCGGATTCTCGTGCCAATCCCTGGCTATTGAACAGAGATCTGCAATAATGGAGCCACAGATCGTGCGGTATATTGTCCGAAAGCTTTTGTAAATGCTCTAGGCGTTGCTGATACTCATTTCTCATTTCTAAACCGTATCATAGCGCGTATCCAGAAAGGAGATAATCACCTGCCTTTTCTGAAAAACCAAATGCGGTAGGCACGGTATATTACCATCTTATTAAGTTGTCGTCTGTAAGCCTAATCACAGCTGTCAGGTACAATAATTCTTGCATGTCGTGATTCGGATGTGGGGAGGTCTTAATACATGCATGCAACCCGCCTACGGTTACCAACAGCCGTTTGCGCAGCTAAAAAAAGAAAACAGAACATATGAGCCAAGCCAATGTGTCTTGGCCGAGGTTGACCGAAACTGTCGACCAACGAGCTTCATTGGCTTCGCAAAAGTCGCCTAGTCGATAGCTCTAGAAAAAGGAGGGCAACACCCCTGAGTCGCACCGGGACAAGTTGTATATCAGTGCCCACCCGGAGCGGAGGTGGAGCTACGTATACCTACACTAGTACTTAGTAATGCTACGAAGCCAACCACACCTGTTATGTAGACGGGGCTCTCACCTTTGAACAGCATTTGTACAAACCATGCATGGTTGCATTGGCATCACGGCCGCAGGGCCGTCAACTGCATGGGCGGTTTGCTTGCCGTAATTTGGTAAAGTTGCGGTTGGATTGCCACCTGCTTCCTAGGCAAAGATATCATGAATAGAAATTCGAGGTTCAATGGAGCCCCCTGGGAAGGTCGAGCTCTCTGTCAGTTCTGTCCATGCGATGACGGACAAGATCCCTGCAAGTAAGAGTGAAAAACCGGCACTTGCATGAAATTAAATGGAGCTTCCAACGGGTAGCGATGGCAAGCTAACAGGCTTGTACCGCCATGGAAACTCCGGACGGGTCACCCTATCCGGATCGCCTCTTGAAGTAATGATTCCCACGTGTTTCATTAGGTCACAGAGCAACATATCGTAGGTAGTCGATACGTATTGGATATCCGCGGGATAAAGCGAACCGAGAGTGCCAAGTAGATTAAAAACTTCTGTATTGTTAATGAGGACAGTGACAGACCGGCCCTATTGTGTGCTGAATGACGCAAAAGAAGGCCGGATTTCAGCATGGTTAGTCCCGGTGGGTTCAATTATCGTCGCCAATATCGATGGGGTCTTGGTACGATACTCGGTATACTTGGCATACAGTATGCGTAATGGTGACTTAGTATGCAGTAGGTAGTGGGCGCCAAAATCTGACCAACGAGTTCTGCAAGTTATGTAGCTTCTTTCAACTTCCAGTGCCGGCCCATATTATGATGACAACAGCCAAGACACCACTACCGTCACGTGTAGAGCGCGCTTGGCGCATTTTACATAGTAGTTTAATTCCCGAGATGGAACGTGATATAATGTGAGGTGTTCGCGAGCCATAAACGCATTTGAAAGTAATGTGGTTACTATGAAAAAAGATTTGGAAGAAGCAACTGATATCTGGACATTTGGAATCATTAAATTACCTAATAAGGTTTTTGATAGAGGAAAAACGACGGAGCGCCCTACCCATCACATGTCGTGCCGTTCCCGAGGTTGTCGTGTGGCACAGCACCTATGTAAAATCAACCTTTAGAACTTAAACCTAGGAACCAATCTTGAAATTCAGAGCCCGAACAATAACTACCATCCCCATTTACAACATGCCATGAAGATGGTTTCTACGCTACGAAAAATTCAGAATCCTGATTTCTAAGTAAGCTGCGCCCGGGATCTTTTGTTAGGCCATAGAAGCCTATCGCGCTCTGAGCCTAGAGGATGAAATCCCCAGGGGACAAACAGACTAGGGCACGAATCCAAAGCTGCAATCTGCACGTGGACATATCGTGAATGTATCGCATATGGCCTTGCCTCTCTCATTTAACTATTTTACTATGAATTGATGACCTTCGAGGGCATCAAACCCTTCATCATTAAGGACTTCCTTCTCGATCCCCGAATGCAACTTGGACTATGGCCAGTCTTAATAGTGGAAAACTCAGAGTCATGAACAGTCATGACTCTAAACTCTCACTTTTTCTACGCCTACGTTAGATGGACTTAGTTTTTGAAGCAGGCCGCGGTCGATGCCCGCTACATTGCTTGGACGCCGATGAATTCGCACAACGGCGCCGATAGATCATGCCATCAACTTTGGATGAGGTCAATGCCTCTCTGCGTCTATCCTGTAAAGGGTTAGTGTCAAGATTTACCTACCTAATTTATTCTAGGCCTCTATCGTCCCCGGCTTTAACCCCGGCTCCCGGGCTACACCATGCTAGGTAACTCCAACCCCAAATCCCTACGTAGCTCATTATGGGGTTGATCTTGTAATTACCTACCTACTAATAACAGTTACCGTGTATCGCCGGAGTATCTGCGATCGTTAGCTTATTCGCAAGTATCCTATCATCATCATGATTTTGGTCATTCTCAGATCCTAAGTATCCGCGAAGGAGATTGTCAAGGACTGTCTAACTTCGAAACCACGCACACGCTGCTTTCCTACCATCCCGCGTACCACGCTTCTCCTCTGAAAGGATCTTGTTACGAGCTGCAGCCAGCTTACGCGGGGGCGGAGTTGCCTAGTTAGGGGTTTATTTGATTAAACACACTGTTGCGAAGAATCCACCGCCATGGTTCAGGTACTCGAATATTTTAATGTTTACTTGAGCAAAAAAGATGCTACTTCGATGGTAGACCGGTGTTTTCATGGCCAATACTCCGGGCCCAGCTTCTACTTCACTCTCTGAAATGACATCTTGTGTCCACTAGAGTGTGTCGAACCGTCAAAATAATTAGCTTTCTCGTAGCGTGAGAATATTTACTTGAACATGTAGGGTTATCATGGCTACCGCAACATTGTGTCCTTCTCCTTGTTAGTGCATACTGTTATTTCGGTCTTGCCACTTCATTAACATATAGATATATTCGAAGAAGATAAGGGTAGGGGGTAACCACAGAGATAATGTCACTCTAACGACGACGTTGATATGCCCACGGAGGGAGGCTCTCGCTCCAAAGTCGTGGGTTTAATGGTGCTTGCATAAGGCTTATTTATCCGGCCCTGCTCATTGGAACCGGTGAACCGGGCCGCTGCACAACTCCCGGGCTTGTGGTCTCTGGTTGGAAGAATTCCAAATACCCAGCTGCATCGAGAGTTTTTTAATATAAGGGTTTGGTACCCTTCCCGAATAAACTAATTATTAAACGGACCGAGCCCGTTCCACGAACTTGCTTCTGTAACACGACCCCCTATTCTTCAACACCGCTTCTGACTATATGCTTAAAAATCCCAGCGTCATGATGACAATTGCCCCTTACACGAACATCCTGGTAGATACCTGACGACAGCTTTTCTGTTGGTACAATGGTGATCTGGAAGGCTTGGGTATGGAAGACTCGAAAACCATCGTTTCATAGCCCACCAGTTCCGGTGGACTACCTGGAATCGAGCGACATTATCCGAGATAGCTACAGTGTCAAATTTTGACTGAGCATTTCCCAACAAATTTGCCATGCTGCTGCACGATGTGCTGAGGCATCGAAACGAGTCTCTTCGGAACACAATCAAATGTGGATGCAACTATCTTGCTACTAGATAATCAATCATCTACGTCACAATACAACTGCTAGGTTACAGTCTCGAGATAATACCGTCGTTTCTAGAATTCCCTTGTCAGAATCGCTGAGTCAGGAGTAGCTGGCCGTGAGCTACTGTGCCTCCATCAAACATCCGGCCATAGTTCCGAGAGCTACTTCGTACGTGAAACTAAGCTTGAGTTCCTTAGGAGTTGCGGTGAAGCAAATAATACCTACATCTCTCTTCAAAAACCATTGCGTGCTGTACTCCTACTCTTCTAAGGATTTGAGTCACGAATGACGGAGTGTTATTGTGGTCCCAAGGCATCCGAATTCGCCGAAATGTCAGTGCTTTACATACAAAGGACTTCGCTCAGTCAGAAATAGCACGACATCACACATGTAAGCTTTACCATACGAGCCGGGTTTACGCTCCGGATGAGTCTGTTCTCAGGTATTCTTACGGTGTCCAGCTCTTCGATTAGAGGAAAAGGGGATTTGGTGGGTATCAAGCTACCAGCAATTAACAAATCAGCACACAGTACTTGTCACGCTCAAGTCTACTCTTCTAGCATCCTGGACGGTAATTGACTTGTACTCTTATTGATACGTCGTGTCATTTCACCTCTGAAACCGACCACCGAGTCTCCTTCGTGGGATTAACTCCGAGCTCAAACCAAAAAAAAAAAACACTCGTAGAGCTCAGGGGAGGGTAATTCTGCGCACATTTTATTATGGCCATGCGCGCACCACGACCTTGTGTTGGACTTAATTAAAAATGACAAAGCATGAGAGGAAGACCAAACAAGAAGACAAAGTATCTAAAGAAATAAAATGCATCAGCCGCGAATCGAACGCGGGTCTATCGATGGCAACAATGTGTTTTACCACTAAACTACCTACTGGTGCTATAAGGTAGAAGACGTTAGAATCTAGTTGTGGGAATTGGTACTCTTATTAATATATGTAATAAAACATCGCTGTTAGCTCTAAGTACCTCTGTAGCTTTATTAATCTGCATTTGTTTGATCTTTAGACTTAGGTGCCTATACCTATTATCATTAGGACGAGGGTGCAAGCCAGCATTCAAGTTTGAACTCGACGAAAAACCAATGCATGGTGTGTTTGTAAACACAAAAGCAAATACAGAAAGGGGGTAATATTTAAGCCCCTAAAGCTTAGAATATTAACCCCTAAGACCCTATCACAAGTCCAACTAGATCCTCCGGCTCATCGAAGAAATCTAGCACCACGACACCTAACCTACTCCCCTGCATACCACTCAGCACCTTAGCGAGCTCATGGTTCACGCCGCCGTCAGGCGTAACCTCAGACCCGTTCCCGAGCGCCATCGTCTGCGGGAACACCGGCGGATCGTTCGCGTTGTGCTCGCCCGACGCGAACGTGATGAACAAGCTATCACCCCCCACCCACACTCATCAGCAGTAGCATTCGCAGCTTTGTGCAAGTGCGTCCGCACGGCGTCCATCTTGGCCTGGACGTTCTCCGCAACCGTCGAGTTCGCCGCCAGGTCCGCGGGTTCGTAGTAGTCCTCGACGAACGCCGTGGCGTTGGTAGTCTCGTTGTACACCAGCGCGAACCCACTCTTCTCGTTATCCGGCCACTGCGCCGGACTCAGATGCAGTCCCGGCAGCACGTCCTCGTACTGCTCGTCCACGTCAAACCGCCGCAACAGCACGATCTTCCCGCGGCTCTCCCCCAGCGTCCCCAGCGTTCCGCGGTCCTGCCTCACATACGCGCGCGCCGCCTCCCCGGTCAGCGCCCGGACCAGCGCCCGCTGCGCCTTGTCGTCGAAGCTCGCGCCCTCCTTCGTGCCGCCCTCGTATTGGAAGCTCAGCAGCACGGCCTCGGAGGGGTGGCGCGCCAGCCAGTCGTAGTACGCGAACAGCACGTCTTCGACAGCCGCCGTGACCGACAGGAGCGCGGGGCCGTGCCAGAAGACGAGCTGCGCGTCCGCCGGGTCGAAGGCGAACCGCAGGTCGAAGAACCGGATGCCGGCGTCCAGGGCGGCGGCCGCGCTGCGCCGCTGCGTGCGGTACGTCTGCGGGGGGAGCGGCGTGACGCCGTCGCAGCGCGTCGCGTAGGCTAGCGAGTCCTGCACGGCAGCTGTGTAGTTCCACGTCGCGGCGTCGTGGGCGCCGGGGATGTTCAGATGCGCGAGAGGCGTGGAGTCCGGGATGGTGGACATCCAGTTGGCGTAGGGTAAAGGATTCCCGTCACCGTTGCTGAAAGAGGATTCGCTAGCATCGCCGAAGACTTCCGCGCTGGCTTGTAGGACCTTCTGCAGCGCAAATTGGTTCAGGTCCGCAGCGACTACTGCCGCGCAGCCCAGGAACATGAGTAGACCACGCATGATGAAATGTGACTATCTCATGCTAAATCAATAATTACCGTCGAGGATTGCCACTGGCCTGTTGCCGTACCTAATAAAGACGAGTTTTTAAACTCAAGTCTCCCGTCTTAAGTCTAAATTAACATCTCACCTTACCGTTTAAATAGGCTTAAGGTCGCCTTATTAAGAACACAAAACCGAAATAACACTAAGCCTGCGGCTGAGTTTTCAGCGACGATCAGGTTCGTATTCAATCCAAGCTTGGTTCGTGAATGGTTCCTTAAGTTCTGAGCACCCACGCGTTGTCAGGCACCCCTGTGATTGGTGGCGTCAGCACGATGTTACGTGTAAACATTCTCCATTATCACGGCTTAGCGAGGACGCAAAACAGTAGCAAGGCTGAGAAATGGGTTTCGAAATGGTAGAGGCGTGTCTCCATGTGTCTATTTACTGGTTGATGCTAGATAAATATTATACGATAATATGCGAGGCTAACGAGACAACGATACCTATGACAGTCCAGCCTAGACACCTAATCAATATATCACTTGGTTCGGGTTGTTATTAGTCTGCGGTCCACGTACACTTGATCGGGGCCTAGCGAGTTCTCATTGGTTAATATATCCCGTCGAGTCAAAGGAATGTTACTTAGCACATGTATCAACTTACTAGGTACCTAGTCTTGGTATTGATATATTATGTTGAACCTCTCCGGGGCGTTGAGCCTCATTTCCACAAAGGTCACTTAATATGTCCGTATGGAATCTAGGTACTTTCCCGGACAATTGCTTTTAGACTTAATTAGACGATCTCGAGACCACCTAGGTTGAGTACCTACTGACGCCGTATGTCCTTAGAAGTTGCCTATACACTCATCTCAGGCCAACCTAAACTGCAGGATAGCGTGCTGCACTCTCCTGACACTGTGGCCTCCATCGGCTATTTTCTCGAATCTCCGCCTGTCGAACCATGCCCGCAGGTGCTGCTTTCGCAACAAAATATACCATCCTAGGCCATTAAAAACCACCACCTGAAGTTAAACGCCAGAAGCCGGGCTTCATTTCGGCTTCGTAATCTCGAAGAATTCCTTCACACCCTGCACGACAACCTCGACATTCATGTTGACTAGTGGCATCTTGTCATAACTGTCTTCCTTCATAATCGCAACCAGCGCAAGGTACTTGTCGACTTCGCGTAGTATTATAGGCTTGTTCCCGTCGCTCAGCACCATACAACTCTCGGCAGAGATCGAGGCCACCTGGTCCTCTATCTTCTGGTTCCAAGGCGCTCCCTCCAGACCCTCGCGATACTTCTGAGACCTGGGCCAGTTACCGTAGACATCAGTAACATCTATTATGACGTCGATGTAGTCGGAGCAGATCTCATAGCTTGCCATGTCTGCGGGTTCGCTATCGGTGGCAATGTATATCTTAGATAAGACGTCAAAGAGGTAGGCTTTTTCGAAGCGACAGGTACGGCAAAGGTTGGTCAACATCGCCTCGAGTATACCAAGTCGAGGGATGAGCTTCTGAATCACCTTGCTGAACGCTTCAAAGATGCTGTGGTTGTAGATACTGGTAAGGTGGAAAGTGACGGGGGCATTCTCGAAACCGTGATCCGAGAGCTCGTCTTGAATTCGTATGGTGATATCTCGTTGAATATCTAATTTGTAGTCGTCTGATAAACCGTCTACCTTGTGAATGAACACTTCGATTTTCACGTTTGGGAATGTTCGCTGGAGGTTCAGTATGGTCACGTTCAAGCGTGCTACAGCCTCTAGGTAATCATCTTGAGCATCGATGACCCAAATAAGGGCACCGATCTCACCAAACATGGCATCGATATCGAATGTCGGGTTATCAAACACATCGATCTGACCAGGAAAGTCCCACACCTGGAAATCCATAAAAGAGCTACAGAGCGAAGTTAGAAACCATACCTACGATATAGTAAGGATAAAGAGCTTACGGCATAGTGTCTTTTTGGATGCGTGCGGTGGACTCGAGAAATAAGGTCTCGCTAGGCGGTAGTTTATGAAAAACCACGCTCGCTATCGAGGACTTGCCACTCCTGCAATGATATTAGACCAACTATCAAGCACATAAATCTGGACGACGTACCTTCTCTGTCCCATTAGAAGCAACCTAGGCTTCCCTTTCGTTGGTAGGTCAGGAGCTTGCTCAGACGCCCTCTGTCCATTTTGGCGTTGTCGTTGATCCTGTTCATATAAAACTGTTAGAGCCTGCTGAGCGGGACTGGCGGGACCAAATTGCGCCTCGTAGGGCTCTCCTTGGGTATCCTCCGAATCGAAAATATCTACGCCGCGAAGCCGAGAAGACATAACGACAGAGAAAAGAGAAAAGAGAAAATTAAAAAGTGGATTGGCATAAGGCGACGCTTGTCAACGAAGAATACCAGGCCTCGACGCCTCAAGAACCGATCTGACCGGAGCAGGCGTGCCCCTCGTATGAATACAATATTCTTCTCTGGTTCATATCTGCTAGATGACACGATAAGAGTTTCTAGTGAGTGCCAAACGACTTGCAATTGCCGGAGGTTCTCTGTTTGCGGTTTGTCGGCAAGACTAGAGGCCAGCGAACAAGCCAATTTACAAACGAGGTTGCCGAGTCCACGGGCCCGGGTGGTAAAATGCAAGATCTTAGTGTTCAAAGGGTGCGACGACTGGGTGGCTGCAGGTAGGCGAAGTCGACCAAGGATAGATCAAATATCATAACGGGGCAAGACCACGGATATGGGACACTCAGCTCGATCAAAACAGGGCATATTGCCCCTGATGATCAATGAGTAGGAGCTAGATGATTTCATTGCTGATCTCACCGTCGCACAAATCAAACGACTCGGGGATTCCACCTGGAAGGTTCGGATGAATGAATGGTAATCAAGTCATAAGAATCATTTCCCGTTTGTAAGGAATTTTTGGCCCGTGCTGGCCTGACGTCTGCCTAATAATAATAATAATAGAAATGACAATGACGGCAATGTAGGTGGAACAGTAGTATGATTGCGCGTCAGAGGCTGGCTGCCAAGGTCGTAGGTAAGAAAGGGGAATATAATAGCAGCGGAAGTACCTGGCTGGCACAGGCGTTCCGTAGCCGTCGATGGATTGATTACCTTCCCGAAAAAAAAAGGTCGGCGATGATACGCGGCGGTGGGTTTTTGTGCCACTGGGCAATACCAAGCTCAGGCGGTATTTTGATTCGTTTTGATTCATAAGCAAGGAAATAGCTGGAAATTATATAGAAAAAAAAGTAAAGTCAATGTCTTACCTCCATAGTGAGAGTATAGCTAGGAAGGGCCCCGAGGATCTATCCGTTACGCTGGGGTAATCAAATGCACACGGTTAGCCCTATCCTCCCCTCCCCCGCGACATGGACGACGCAGATGGAGAGACAGAGAGCGAAACGTTGTGTCCGGCTGGAGTCGTACTTTGGCCTGTGGGAATGAGGAATTCTGAGTCAGCTTTCTATGCGGCGACGAATTATTTCTCTGAACCAGTGCCAACGGGCTGGCGCGGGCTGACTCACCCTGAGCCGTTGCACCAATACGACGCCGAGTTCTTGATGGCTCGGGGGCGCAACTATGCAGTGATCGTACTTTACTGGTCGCAACGAAGAGCGGCAAAAATAAACAGGCGAAGGTACACAACGTCGGCAAGATATTTCGGTAGAATCGAAGTCAGGATGATCTGCTTCAGCTCCTTCTACTTCGTCAGGTTGACGGGGTCTGAGGTGACCTCAATTCCGGTATCAATTGAATTAATTGCACACCGTGTTGCGCCAGTTTATTCTTGGCAAATCCCGACGGGACCACAGCACCTTGAGTGCACGTAAGGAAAAATAAAATAATTGTCATATACAAGACATGGAAAATAGAAATGGAGGTATGTCTCGATTCTTGAGTGAAATAGAGAAGAGGAATTATGCCCAAGAGGTGAATGATTGATGTTCTCCGAGGTTCAAGTAGAATTGAGGGGACAAACATCCATTAGATGTTGTACCCAGCTGGCATCCCACCCTGGCAACTGTCTTCTTATCGGATGCTAATCAAAACAGCTGGCAGTTTTCAACCCGCTAGGTACAGAGCTATGTAGAAGCTCATCTCATCTCAATCTCAATATGTCTCAACTTCTAAACTCTTAAATCATGGCATACCTTACCCTCAATAATGTCTCACAGATTCTAAGTGAGATAGTAGAGTAATTTACTTTTTGACAGTGCTTGCTGATTGACCAGGTTATTCACGGCAATATTGTTCCTCGATTGTCGCTGCGATACATATATGAACTAATCTCATATCTCCGAACGATGTCATCACAACTTTAATCAATTCTGGATTAACTCGTTTTCAAGAGAGAAATGTTATTAACATACTAGCTGCGGCGCCTAGGAACACGAAATAGCATGGAATACACCACACCAAGGATTGACGGAGCATCCAATGTTTGGTTGCCTTATGGTAGTTTGCTTTGCTTACGGGAGTCCGCCGTCACTATGGCTTAAGAATTCGGCTGAATCATATCCAAAAACGGGTAAATCCGACACCGTACAAATGTCTCATCGTGCTCGGCCGTATGGTAGACGAACTCTTCTTTTCGGGGACCGAATCGGCGAACTACCTCTCGGATGTTACGATTCAACTTGTATCTACGTTGATGCGAGACAAGCCGTTCGATTCAATATATGGAATTGTCGCATCATTGCAGAATGCTTCCAAAGTGTCAGACCAAGTATCTACACATCCCAGCCTCTCTAACCTATTAACCTATGAAATCATACACCAGTCGTGATCCGTCAGGCGACCATGCCAAAAACAATAACGACATTGTGTCCGACGGAATAGGATCTATGCCGGCCCTCCGAACTCCAGCCCAAGGCTTCCCCAAAGCGATGCAATGCAAATGTATGTTCCGTATCGTTCCATCATCAAAATTTCGTGGCTGCCAAGTCAATTGGTCCTTGGCAACCGAGACCGTTTTGGCCACGTGGTTCGGCCCTATGCAACGGTGTGGGCTGTCATGGTCTTTTCAGGTTCACGCGGCTGCCTTTCCACTAAAAAGACTAAATCGCAGACTTCTACGTCGCGGCGCCGTCTTCACCGGTTTCTGCTCGACCAATTCGCCTAGCCCGTCATCCTCGGGCGGTGTGGGAGGTACCTCCGGAATGGTCGTGATGGGCGTAGTCTCGTCCGAGGTACTCGGGGGCGGCGTAGGAACTCTGGCGAGATCAGTCATAGAGGTCGACCTGAAGCCTCCAAAAGACTGACAATATTAGCTGCTGGTTCCACAGTCCAATTCATTATTCGGACTAAGGGAAAAGAACAGTACCTTGACGCCAATTCTCCGATTCGACTTGGCGGATTTCCTGGTCTCGGCGGGCCTGTCATCCGTCGTGGCATTGCTCGATTCCTCTATTTCGGCAGCGATCGTCTTGCCTCCCACCGCAACATTCTCTTCCGGAGTGGCGACGAAGCGCACATGACCCCTTGATGCGGTTACTCCTAACGTCTCTTGGATGTGCCGTTGGATGAGTGCCGCATTCCTCTTGTTCGTAGTAGGTTGTACCAGGCAAGGGAGTGCGTGAATAGTCAAGGTGTACGCCGGATCGAAGGAGCCACCAAACATCATACAGCAGCCATGACTCAGGTTGATGACAATAGAGGATATTGGCCGCTGATACCTATTGGATAGGTGGTATGAAAGATCCGTTATGAACGAAAATTCATCCTTGATCTATAGTACCATATCAGCAAACCGGTTCAGCAGAGTAACAGGCACGAAAACTCACGATGACGTTTGTTTTCAGCTCTGCCACGACAATGGCTTCATTCTGGACCCGAGCTCTAAATGGATCCGGGTCTCGGTTAGCTGCTGCGAATTCGGTCTCGAAGTAGGCACTTTTTTTCTTGCTGAGCTCCGGATGCATTTGGGGCTTGCGATTGCCTGCTGGATCACCAGGTGGCGGTCGGTCAATATTGCGCATCATCTTGTTGCCTTCGACTATATGGACCTTCGACGATCGTGAGGATTGAGGTTTTCGTTGTGCCGAAGGTAAGCTAGGGACAACAGAAGAATTGATATCTTTGGTAAAAGGTGAGTTTATACGAGTAGGCCTTGTTGGCAAAGAGGTATCCGGTCGAACCATGGTTGCACGAAAATTAGGATTTTTTAGTAGTGCAGTAGTCTTGTCTTGCGACCTGCCAAATGGAATGCTTCCCAAGGGAATCTGGGCTTCTTAGTGGTGATAGTGGCTTGTCAGTTTTGTGAGTATGTGTCTTGCATGGACCTAGCGCATGTGCTATTCGTATCAGGGCTGAGCTGTCAAGAGGTGTGGAGGCAGGTCCCTGTTTTTGGTAGGGGGATACCACTCTAGACCCTAGCTCCCTCTCGTAACTTGATCGTGAACGTGGAGTTATTTGATCTAGTATAACCCGTAAAAAGCGGCCAGCTTGTAGTTTAGCTTCCTGTTTTTGTCGTAGCACGTTAGCTACCTAGGTAGTGAGAAGCTGAACTACCCAAACTCGTTCAAATTGAGTTGACAGAATTATAAGTCCAGTGGCACATGAGAACTCCGGCGGAGTTTTATGGTAATGGAGATTGAAGTGAATAGGGATGTATTGGATGTATTGGGCTTTGTTTGCACGGCTTCAACGTTGTTACCTACAAGGTCAAGTTTGGTAAGATTGTCGTCAAGCTGCATCCCAAAGGTAGGTCTCGGCCGAATGGTTTCAAACAGCACCTCCCTCTTATTTTACCACCTTCCTATTCTTCCTCCTGGGCACTTGCTCTCTTTTTATTTAAGAGTCTGAGAGTGGCCAAGTCTCAGGTAATGTTCCTTCTTCCCCCCCAACCTCGACTTCCCCAGCACACCGATACTTACAGGTAGGTATCTAAGTCTTTAAGAGAGGTAATTGTATTACGACGCACACGACAGGCTGGATCTAGGTAGAACATTGGAATCCCGCAATCGACTTCCAAGGATGCACAACACCGCCTGTACCACAACGCTACCCTTTTGGCTCACCTGCAGCCGGCCGTTGATTAATGATAGCAATCAGGGAAGCGACATCACCTGTGGGGGTAAAGATGATTCTTTGGTGGAAGGATAGAAGACGAGATAGAATTACCAGGTCGAGGCCCCTGACAAAACGGATACGGCCCCGCTCATTCCCGTCAGTATATTGAGATGACGAAGGTTTATCTATAAATGTCACATCTCAATCGTCTTATTTTGGGGGTTCTTATCGCAAACCAGGACGCCCCAGCTCAGAGCCGCAGGTTTCCGTCCTAGCGATGGCTGTCAATTTATTTTCATGCATATCCGAGACCGACCGTACGAGCTTGTTCAAGTGATACGGTGAAATCCGAATTAAGTGTTTTTATGAGCTACCGACAACCGAGATCTCCCACCAATCACTCTGTTCCTGATATATAGACCGAGGTGACCTAGAACCTTAACACGCGACACCGGTTCAGATAACATGTATTGCATCGCCACCTCTCTTCCTCAAGAGCCTATTACAATTGTTATACAGATTACCACCATGCTTCGGCCGCATTCCTCTTTTCGCGGCCTATCTCTCTTGTCCACCTCCCCGTTGTCAGAAATAGGCTACAACAAACAGGTATGGGACGTGGCGGTATTGTGGGAGCGTTAGCACACGGCCATGTGCATGCTGAAACCGGACTAGGGGGCCCGATTGCTTAGGTACCTAAGTGCTGTCCTACGCCGACGGCACGGGGCTGCCAGACTTGCGAGGCGAAGGGGCACTGATCGACTTCCTCTCCAAGGTCGATTGATAACCAGCGATAGTCAACACGATCAACTCGACCGGCACCAAAATGACAGACAAGTACAGCGCAGTTCGACTTTCGTTGCACAAAGTGCTAAAGTGAGGCCTCGCACTCATGCTTGCGAACCCCCACTGGCAGCTCCAACTCTGCAGCGTATCATCCGTGATCGAGGAATTGACGGCATAGAAGAAGATCATGCTGATCATCACAGCCGTGAAGCTAACGAATGGTGTAGCGAAAGTAAGAGGCGTATGAACATATGTCTGGTTGCGGAGCTGCACGGTTCTTAGCATGAGCTAAATTCGTGCCAAGAAATATTACTCACCACCTTGACTTTGCTGAAGAGCAGAGACACGATATTGACAAAGACCACAATGCTGCTACCAACCACAAGCGCTATCGTCGGTCGGAGGTCAAATTGATCGGGCCATAACGGTAGGTGGAATTCGCCCGAGAGGTGAGTTGAATTATATACGGCCAGAGTGTCGGCTGAAGTCCCCAGAACGGTGAAACCACAGAGCAGGGCGAATACAGTAAGGCCAACGCGGGCAGCATCAACCAGGCGAATCTTCTTTAGATGCTTCTGATACTGGACATCTTGAAGGTTGACCTCGGAGTAGATGGTCAAGCCCAGGCCCTTGTTTTCGGAAGACATTATGACGAAAGGCACACAGAGAGTAAAAGAGTATATCGGTTTTGTGTTTCAACTCTCGCAGAAAGCCCACAATGGTATAAGGGAAAGTATAAGCAAATAAATGTAACAGGAGAACGAAACAAATGACGAAGAAAGGAAACAAAATGACCCAGATAAGAGCAATTTCAAGGAGATGTCGAAGAGACAGCCTAACCTACCAACCTGACGAGAATGCGAAGCGCAACGATTATGAATGAATATACACTACTAGGTGCCCGATCATAGTTGATGAAGCCATCCCATCTAGACCTAGCTACGTGGATCCCTTGCGCGCTTCTGTTGACGAAATTCTGGGAATAGTATTCCGGGTGATACCTTCATACATATTGCCGTATGCAGTTTATGAAGGCGATGCGCCGATGCACACGCTAGACGGGTGTGATTGACCCAAAACTGAGGGAAGGGATTGCAATTGGGTACAGATCGTCGCAGATTGGCCCAGAGTTCGCTAAAGAGGCCCCAAAATTAGACCTTCACGGGCGCTTAGAAGCACGGGGAGGTGGGAGAGCTGCAAAGCTTCAGCCAATGAGAGGCGCCAGCGCCAACGGATGCCACCCTTGGTGATCTTATTATCACCCGCGAAATGCATCCCTTGTGAATTATCTGCTAAATTGAGAATGGCATTGGTTGAATGAAGTGAAGTTTCCAGGTTCCCGCAAGAGGTATTGCGCTTAGGAGAATTACTTCCCGAGGTTCCCGGGGTCCGGTATGGCGACTTGAATGCACGACATCCGGAAGATGGTGTTGTGGGTTTAAAGGGGACGAATCCCTAGAAGGATTTTGGCAACCCGTCTGCCCGTGCCCTCAAGCCGCCCTACTCATGCGACAATTGAGTGGTACTAAATAGGTAGGTATGAAACGTTCGAAGGTACAGATTTTCAAAATGCTAGACCATAGCAATCTCTACTGCTCGACTAGTTTGAGAGACTTCAAAATGCAGTGGCTAGGTAGTATATCCTGCCGATAACCCCAATAGGTATGAGTACTACACGTACTCAATCCAACCTGACAATTAAGCCTGTTAGACTGACAGGTAATCCTTCGGAGTTGCAAAGACTAGCGAATTAGCAGACACTTGAAGGGAAGATAGCTTTCGTTTTAATTTTCTTGAGAAATGGGAGCCGTGCTAAGCCGTGACTGTGGAATCTTTCGACACCCAAGAATACTGGAGTGCGTAAGGCTTCGGAACCACTAGGAAAGCGATAGCATGCGCAACATACAGAAACCATTCCACAGCATTAAGAGATAGAGGTTTGTGGTCTTATCTAGTGTATCAAGCTATGTAGGAATCTCAACCTCTATTCAACAACTACTCAAGACAGAGAGGATGACAGTATTGGAGGGGTGGAAACTTTTCGAGTACGGTAGTAGAATACTAAATTGGATCGCAAGATGATAGGTTCTTCGAGGACGTATTATCGTCGGGGTTAGGGGTTACTTGGCCAATCGGCGGATATATGAATCCACGCCTCTGCCATTTTCAATCTTGATCCAGGAGCGTAATGCTTGCTGCTGAGCCGTGATAATGGAGCTCTGCGACCCTAATGGCTAACACACACGTTTTAGAAGCCACAAGAAGTTAAATGCAAATCGCCAGGTATAAACATAGGAGTCCCCCTGGTCCGTGAAGCCTCCTGCATGACCTGGGAGGGAGGACTTCCTTCTTAGATGCGAGATTGTTCAACATACTCTTTCATATGGACACCTCCGCCGAAGAGCTACTTCTTTGGTAAGTTTTTATGAGTTGCCTGTCAGCCTTACCTCTGGTCAAGTTTGAGAGCCTGCATAACCGAAGTTCTCGAGTAGAGTTGCATTAACTTCTCCGCAAGTGACCAACCAATCAGCAGAATCTTGAAAAGGCGCCTCTACAATTTCAAATCTCAAAACTTGTAGGAGGGTTTGGGGGCCGTCTGGGGGTCTAAGCCGTTATAATGGAGCTTTTGAATGGGTTGACAAATGGGAGAATGCTACTCTGACATTAGTGTGGCATACAGGCATACAGGCAGACAGGCAGCTGACAGCTTGACAGTTTGCCTCTGCCATCACAATGTTGCAGACCTTGGGACTCCTAGGTTATACTGCAATCTAGATGGCCTCAGAGGAGGATATTCCTATTCCTTATAGTTATATTATGAGACTGTCCTATCGTAGTCATTTACAAGAAACCCTGCATTAGAGGGTTGCTTCTATCGAGAGACTACGAGTCCAATTCATTTGGAGATTTTTCTGACCAATAAGCTCCTTAACGATCAGGAGAATCCTACATGTAGGTCTGCCTGCATCTTGTTTAACCACTGGCCAATGAGCAGACATTCAAAGATGCGCCTCTGCAATTTTAGATTTCATTTTCGGGGGCATATGCCTCCAATCTAAGCCGTCATAATGGATCATATTGGTATTTCTTGCTTTATTATGCACGAGCTACTCCAAAAGGATCTGCTTCGCCGCCTACAAGCCTCGTACCACGGCAGCACGGTGGGGTTGTTGTAGGCGATCCTCACAATGTTGGTCCTAAATGATTCAAGCATCATGCTATGCGATTATAAAAGTAACCACCAACCTACAGCAGTAGCCTCGGTCCCGGCGAGTCGGCGAGTTAACACTCGATCTACGCCTCTGTCGTACATAATTATTGCTGCGGGCGCCGTAGTCTACCAACATGCTCATGCAGCCTCGAAAGTTATCGACATACCTCAATAAAATGCTCGCTAACGGCGGCAATCCTAAAGGCCATGAGCTGATCACGTTGGTAGATGTACGCCGCTTCGTGACGTGTCTGCCGTCTATCGTCACGACTGCGTGCCATGTGAGGGTTCCGTGTCTTATTATTTGGGGTTTGCTTGAGCTGGTTTCTGCGCGGTAGGTTAAGTGTCGATAGTCTGCCGTAAGGGAGCAAGTCGAGAAGATTTTCTAGAAGAAAAAATTTCGATTGACGGGGTCTTTTGACATTGATATATCAATGATATACATGCAACATTTTGCTTTAACCGAATCACGGGCACTCAAGTTAGACCGATTATGCACCTATCTTAAAAGCATCAAGATGCTCTAGATACTTACCTAGCCTAGGCTGAGACAGTTGCTCTAGCGGCATTGCTTAAATCCACCTCATCACATAGTAAGTTCCGAATGTGTCTCCAAAGGCACCTAGATAATCGACTACGCGGTCAGTAAAGTACCCAGATTCTACCATAGTAAACTCTCTGGGTTTGCTTGCTGTGCAAACACTTAGATGTGCTAATGAATAGCAGTTATACCCGAAGCAATGCCAAGAGACAATCGAACTGGTACTTTATGAGATATAGGTAAACCCAAAGACTTGTCACCATTGCTATGAGGTCAGATCTCCTAGCATACGTGCGTATGTATGCATGTGGTAGATGGGCTTGTTACCAACAGTCTGGAACTGATTAACTCGTAGATCCGGCAGGTGAGAGTAGGCTCTCGGCTTTAGAACTCCCAGTTCCATGGATACGTGTCAGCCGCTTAATGTAGGTTGGAACATCTCGGCGTTCGTCCCAAATTGGATTCCTTTAAGGTTAGGGTTTATGACAAATTCGAAGCGGTAAAAACGTCTGTAGTGATGATACAGGGAGGCGGTCTGCATCATGCCTAGTCCTTCCTTTCCTTTCCTGTTCTCCCTGGGGTTTTCGACGCCGAGACCATAGATGCATCACATGATTCCTTTTAGAGAAACATGGACTTCTGATGTGTCAAAGGTTGGTAGCAAGGCAACATGCATCCTCACACGCGACAGTCCACATATGATTGCTCGAAAAATCAACTGTCTCAGTACATATATACGCATCACACCCCATCATGCTGGTAGGAATATCGATACCGATGCTAAGGTTTGATGAGATGCTCGTCTTGCAGAAGGAGGGGTCAAGACAAACCAGTTAGAAAAGGGTTCACTATTCCTGTTTGAGACAAGCATGGAGCTGTATCCGAACTGTCGGGTTCAGAGTGGGTCTTGCCGGCCACGCTAAAACAAGTAGGACAAGCGGATGTGTATGGGGGATCCATGTGTCTCCCCCCGTCTCCTAACAGATTCTCTATATTACAGTAGCATCGAGATTGTTTCCTCTACAGAAGGGAGGACCAACTCGGGTTTTGGAGACGGCACATCTGAGGGAGATGCTTGAGATACGTAGCTTAACTGAATGACCGTTTAATAGACACACATCTAGTGGGTCGATCCCATTCTTGGAAAGATGAAGCGCGAGTGTCACAATGACCAAATGATCGTGCTACTCTTCTGACCGATATCGTTCGCATGCTGCACTGTTTGCCTAACCAGATTTTCGTAACCTTGGCGATATCCGGCCCCGTGGATCGGGTACGAGTGTTAAGCTCATATATGTATGCGGTAGCGGTTCCTTTGTTCTTCAACCCCAGGGCACATTTTTGCCGATGCATTCCTGCCACTTACCAGACTTCTGGGCTTCGGCAGTGCATTTGACCACTCCCTCGGGTCTCCATCGTCAGCAACACCACACCACCATCCCATTAATACGTAATACTGATGGCTGTCCGTGAGAAGAAATCGTTGGTTGTTGGAAACCAGCCTGAAGCTTTCGTGAGTGTTTAACGTGACTAACTAATGGAAGACTGGACGCTAATAAATGCTAAGCATTTTTTCGCTAAGCTTCCCATCGAGCTACGACTGAAAATATGGACCTATAACCTTCCGGGACCACGGATTATAGAGATCAAATGTAGCACCGAATCACCGCCGTGGACTCCTCAGCTGCAAGAAGGTCATCAGAGACCCACGACATGTACATTCACGTCTCCTATTCCTATCAACCTGCATGTTTGCAGGGAGTCTCGGCTCGAAGCGTTGAAACGATATCGACTGCTTTTTAGAAGTCCCTCGCAACCTGGCCAAATTACCTTTGACCCGACGAAGGATACACTCTATTTCGGTGCGAGGTTGGGAATCAAGGCTTCCAAGGCGCGGTTCAACAAATTCTTGTCCCTAGTCCGACCGGAAGATCTGGCTCATGTTCGTCATATCGCTATCAACGAAGCACTCATAAGCTATAACAACCACTCCAGTCGAACGAATGGCGCTGCTCGGTTAACATTTGAGCAAATCTTGCGTCAAGCCCATCAGCGATTCATCAACCTCGAGCGACTTACATTCGTCTCCGATGACAGAAATCCCGTGTACAGTACAGATGCGGTCCTCGTCGAGCCGAGAGTGCATAATCGGATACTGGAACGACGAATTCGGGAGGCAATCAGTACCGTGGAAGGTCAACGACCTCAATTTAGGTCACCGCCATGGGATATCCGAGGAATTGCTAACGAACCCGATCGACCTAGGCATACCCAGAAACTTTTGGGATATGAAGGAAGCCGGAAATCCTTTTTCAGACAAGTTCAACTCCCGCAGTGGGAAAGAGAGTTAACTAGCTGGGATATGCCATTTACACATAATCCAATAGTGAGCTAAGTCTTAAGATCGAATAGATTGTAATAAGGTGTAAAATAGATTGCTTGTCATGTGGGAAAAGAAGTGTATGCTTGAGGCATAGTTCTAGTCAAGACAACTTCAGACATTAGCCAAGCTATTCTAGCTCGTCAAACTTAAGACTTTCGCATGCGATTCTAGAATTATCATCATAAGCTGGAGAAACATAGCCCAGATAGGTAGGTACATGGACCTGCCTGAGGCGGGACGGGAAAACATCGGGCCTTTGCAGCTGCACGTAAATTTCTATCGACCAATCAGAGGCCAACGTGCAGGAACTAATCTTTTTTATCGTCAAGCTTGATCAGTGACAAGACCCCACCAAAATTCTTGACCAAGAAGTTCCGCCAGCAAATCTACATGCGACCGAAGTTTGCAACATTCTTTTTCCTTTAATAAACATCCTTCACGAATAGAATAATACTTACACCATGCCGGGACGAACAAAGGCTCGCGGCGACGCGCCAGAAGAGGTAGACACTACGATGGACGACGTTCCCACCTCGGCGCAGCAGCCTTCAGTTGAAGAGGAGGATGGCGACGCCATGGAGGAAGACCAGGCAGAGGATGGTAACGAGTCCGAAGAGGAGGAGCCTCAGCGTGTCCGAATCGTACGTCTACGGCCCTAAGAAACCAGTTCGGCGAGCAAAGGCGAGCAAAGAGAATTACTAACAGTATTTTGAACACAGCTACCTGGATCGTCTCCGACGGCTGCTTCGTTCGAGTTCCTTAAGGAGGGCCATACTCTAGGCAATGCTCTACGATACATCATCATGAAGAAGTATGTTTGGAACACTTTATCTTGACCTATTATCTTGACTTAGAACGGAGTGGCTAATCGTTATCCTAGCCCCGACGTGGAGTTTTGCGCCTACGCCATACCTCATCCCTCGGAGTTCAAGATGAACCTAAGAATCCAAACCTATGGTAATGATCACCCTTGGAACCTGATCATTTTCGCTCATCACTAATTGCCTCTTAGACACGACGACCGCTTCTGCCGCTCTAGCCAAGGGGCTCTCGGACCTAGAGGACCTTTGCGATGTTGTGTCGGATGAATTCACGACCACGAGGGACGAGTTCAATGCAGCCAATAACGAATCTGCATGAAAGTGGACAAGGTAGAATAGATAGCAGGACTGCTCGGGGCGTCACTCGGCATGGTACGGAAGACATAGGACAGCATGGCATTGGTGGCGTTTCGGAATTCCTAGGTTATTTAACCTTAGGTGGTAAAATTTGTCTTTGGTGGTTCTGCTCTTATTTACAATACAATCGGTGATACCCGTATCTAATTGCGACCCTGATGTGCTGTTAGTTAGGGGGTTTTCACGCTCAAGGTGCTAGAAGGAAACTTGCCTCTAGGAAACCCTTCATGAAGTTGTTCGGCAATCGGTCGTCGCCTCGGAAGTTCTCGGTCTTGAAGTATGACATGATATGCGTAGTCTGCTTCCAGAAGTTCATGGTTTCCTATCGTGTAGTCCATCAGTAAATGCCTCCTCACAGTATATATCGTATTTCTTTCACATGTCCCGCAAAGTGCTTGAAGACAATGCACCAAACCGAAGAATCAACTAACCTGGTATTCCGCATTGTTCTGCATGAGGAGCACATCGATGACCGGCAGCTTGTTCACGAATCTATGTCGCTCGAATTCTTGGCGCATTCGCGTGCGGATGACTGAGACGGGGAAGGGAACCGAGTACATGGTTTGAATCTCGGGTGCCTAGACGATGCTTAATATTAACCACCACTGTCTTATTTCAACTACTAGATGCACTCAATCCCAGTCATGATTCGATGTAATGGATTCGTTCGGGGAAGTCATACTGCTCGGATCCATTCTCGATAAGCCGAAAGCACTCTTCGCTTTGCTTCGTTCCAATTGGCCGCTACGAACCGTGTTAATAAGCATCGAAACAATAGAATATCATATACTAACACGTGCGCGTCGTTCGCGCAAATTGTGTGGGTGTCACCGCCATGATGGGTAAGTTCTGTTGCTTGACGTAGCGTTGAGGTTCATTTCCATTTCCAAAGCAAGCTCCTCGTCTCAGCCAAAGTGGGATCTTGCCTGAGAAGCACCAGCCACAACTCCAAGCCACACCACTCATTCCGATTCAAAATTTAGCCCGCTTACATAATCGGATAGTGAAAGGTACATGTAAGGTACCACCCGAGAACATTGAACGTTTAAGGCTTTAAATGCTACTTCTCAGCCTCGCCCCACTATCATAAAAGTATCAACAATTCCAGGAGTCAGGGTTTCTACGGCAAACCTACGATCGCAAGCTATCCTCTTCTAACCTATAGCTTGAAACGGCACCGAGACCATGCCCGCGATACGAACCAGCGCGTCGTCGCGGTCGAAGAAGCCGCCGGCCGGCTTCGACGACATCAGCGACGACCTCGAGATCTTCGCCATCAAGATGAAGGACGCGCAGAACGCGCCGACCAGCAACATCCCCAAGCACCAGGCCCAGTGGCCCATCTTCCAGATCGCCCACCAGCGCAGCCGCTACGTCTACGAGCTCTACTACGAGAAGGAGGCCATCACCAAGCAGCTCTACGACTGGCTGCTCAAGAACGGCTACGCCGACGCCATGCTCATCGCCAAGTGGAAGAAGCAGGGCTACGAGAAGGTATGTCTACCTATGTTGAGGAAGAAGCAGTATTTATAGAGGATATTTGCTAATTCGAGGTTTATTTTAGTTATGTTGCCTCCGCTGCATCCAAACCAAGGAGACCAACTTCCAATCAACGTGCATATGCCGAGTACCCAAAGCGCAGTTGAAGGACGAGCAGGATGTGCAATGTGTCAGCTGCGGCTGCCGAGGCTGCGCATCGAGCGACTAGACGATTCTCAATAGATTTCATAGCATAGTGGCGTTAGGGTTCTACGGCATCGTGGTTGGGATTATGACCATCGGTTTCCAGCATCAATATACCTACATATTCGGGTACGGGCGATTCGTTTCACGCTCTACTGCACGATATCATGGACTTTTTATGGGATTTGGGGACAATTGGGGTGTAGAGTAAAAAGTTCAATGCAATGCCATGCAAAAACACCCCCTAATAGGGTAAGAGTGCTTTTCGTATGCAATACCACTACTATTGTCATCCACTTCGTACTCATCATATCGTAGTCTCATGCCCTCGTATCTCCTTGCCCGTTTTCGTCGTGGCCTCGTTATCGTCTTGCAAACCCAGTCTTTCCTTTCCTGTGGCCAAAGCGCACGCTGTTAGGAACGAACTGCAAAGCGGACATAGCACCAGCCAGATCGTCCATCTCGATATCCGGAGCTTCAGTCGTGGAAGAAATCGCTTGTGGTGCTTTTGCTTTTGATTCCTCTGTGCTCGCCTTCAATTCCTCCGCCTGTCGCAAACTCTGTCTTCTTGCTGCCGTCTTTGGCACATTGCCGTTGGTCGCTGTGGTTGCCGTAGAAGATCTTCGTCGGCGATGTCCACCTTCCAGGAGCAGAGACTGTCTTCCGTCGACGCCTTCCTTGGTAACGGCGAAGAAATAATTTTTCGGGTACATGTGCTTATCGATGAGATGGCTGCGTCTCTTCTGCGGAGTCCTGCATTTCCGATCACAGCTTTCGACGAAACATGAATACTGCCCATATACAGTTAGTTGCACCGTGTACGGCTGGTTTTATGAGGGGCAAGGAAAAAAGGGGTTAGAAAGGGGTAATGAAGACGGGGGATAAATCTTCCTACCGTGTGCTCGCCCTTCTCTCTTTTCACAGCGGCGAAGGCATCGTGGCATTCTTCGATGTGGACGTTTAGCAGATGTTCGGATGGGAAGTTCTTGCTGCACTCTACACATCGGTTCATATGTGTTCTATTATGATGTGCCTCATATTCCGCATATGTCTTGAACGATAGCACGTCTCGATGCGGGGGTAGGGAACACCTCATGATAAAAGTTTCGCTGTCGTCGTCAACGGCCGATTCGTCGAGCCCTGTGATCTTCGTAGGCGGAAATCTTTCTACTAGAGCTACTCGAGGACTGGCGCTCTTCGATATTCTGTCCGAACTACCCTCAGGCTCCGGTGACGAATGATCTTCGTCTTCTTCAGGCTCGCGTGAGCGCTTCATGCTTGCGATATATGAGTTTTGCAGAGACTTGGGGCAATTTACATTAACAGGACTGTCGTCAGTGACTTGAGATATGTTGTCGGTTTTGCTTGATCGTAGGCAATAAGCGTAGCCTTGAAATGAGGTTATCGATGTAAGTGGGGTCTCGAAACGTTGTGTTATACAAATATGAGAGAAGAGGAACTCGATGACTACCCAGAATACTACTTGTCACTACTATCTTGTCACTATTGTAAAAAGACACAATTAATTGAGACCAGAGTCTCGATCAAAGACAGAAACTAGATCAACGCAAACAATTAAAATCCAAGTTTATAAATATTGGCCGTGGATGTGGGACGTAACTTAAATCACCTATGATATTCTGGACCTCGGAAGGCGGTCAATAAGTTGTGAATTTGTTGTCGATAAAAACAAAACGCCAAGACAAATCAACCTTGATTGTTACTAGTGAGTGACCTGACCTGGACGCACGAGTGATCTGTCTGATCTGCCGCATGGACTGGGCTAGGATTAGTGGTCGCAAACGTAAAGGACCCCTAAGTGACTAATCCGGGGTTAGGTATCATACCTTGCGGGCTATGTAAGCGGTACCTGAGCTGAGGGGTGGACGCGTATGTAAATGCCTGTGAATGCCGGTTCCTAGGTAATCAGTAAAGTATCGTATACCATACCTAGTGTACCTATGTACGTGTTGGGTAGGCTCGCATGCTGGCATGGTGATTTTAGCAGCGCTGCCGGGCAGATCATTAGCGTACCTACCATGCCTGCCCATGCCTTGCCCACGGCGACGCGGAAGATCAGACCCTCTCAATTAACTTTACGAATTTGGTTTGGTCTAGACGGCCCTGTCGCCTCACCTCACCTTCAACTTATCTAATTCATAAACATAACCTTCCCACGTAGCAACACTTTCTCCCCGAACCAAAACCATAACACCTCGCTCTACCAAAAAACACTCTCATCATTGTCATAGACCCTTCATCCATTCATACTTGCAGTTCTTCTGCGCCAGCAATTTCCCTTTAATATTCTCCAAACTCCCATCACATAACGTAGTCTCTTTTTCGAGGCATCCCTTCTATCCCCACCACGAACCGCAAATGTTCCCGATATCCTCCTACGAGAACGCTATTCCAGCCCAATTCACTGCGCCCGCGGCGCGCATTGATTCTCGACTGTCCCCATTCTCGTATTATGGATATCCTCCACATCCTCGACTTCGATTTGAGTTCGTGTGATCCTATTTCCCGACTGTGAGCTGTCGCAATAGGTAGTATCCCTCGCAACAGTATCCCAGTCAACATCAACATCAACATTTGCGCCTACGAGCGCCGGTGGTCTTACTTCGCCATCGCACACAGTTTTCAACACACTTAATTGTTACGATCGTACAACACATCTCTCGCCATGGATAACATCGTGGGTAACAACGTGGACAATCCACGTCATAAAGCCAGAGTCAGCTGGGGGGATGCCCAGAATCTTCACACTGATATCAAGGCCAAGTTGTCAGGCCTGAAGAAAGAACGCGGCAATGCGAACACTACCGCTTGCTTTGAAGAAGTTGAACAGATGATGGCTAAGTAAGTCCTCTCCTCTATAACTACTAGTTACCTATTCCAATACCCGTTCTAATACTAATCTTACTCTCTAGGTTCCGCTTGGCCTGTATGAACGTCATCGGTTGCGACTTCGATTACGCCGTCATGAAGAAGGTCGAGACCACCCTGTGGACAGCCCATAGCTTTCTCAATGGCGAATACCGAAAGGCCATGGGTCGCCTCACATCCCAAAACCAGGTTGTTGTGAAACGCAAAGTTGAGAAGAGTTACCGAGAGTTTCTTAGGACGTCTCAATCCTTCTATCGTGTCTACGTACAACAATTGTCTGGACGTTTCTACATCCCCGAGTTGCATCACATTGCCAAGGGTACCGATGTCGAGCCTGGCAGAACTCCTGCACCTGACTCAACGCCTCCGCCTTTCTTAGGCCCCATGATTCTGAAGTCATGTCAGATTACTCTAGTTCGTCTAGGTGATCTAGTCAGATACCGATGCCAAATGTCGGACAAGCCATCCAATGGCAGCTTTAACAAAGCTCTAGAGTACTACGGTCTAGCGAATGCCCTCGACCCCAACGATGGTTCTGCGCATCATCAGATGGCTGTGTTATCCCAACTTGGTAAACGCCAGCTTGATATTGTGTATTACTTCTACCGATCGGTTTCCATCGAGACACCGTACACTCTCGGAATGACCAATCTTGCACGAGCATTCAAGAATCTGGACAGCCCGCCTTCTGAAGGCCATGGTCAATTCAATCAATCGGACGCTATGGTCAACTGGTTTCTCCGACTGCATGGATTCTTCTTCCAGGGCGAACCATTCTCTCAGCAGGCGGAGCTAGAAGAGGAGGTGCTTCACCGAACTGAGCTTTCTATGAAATCCGGTGGCGACGATTCCATCTTGCGTAAAATGACCCTCATCAACATCGCTGCATACGATGTCGCGTTAGAGAAAGTTGGAGCCGGCTGGACAATTCAAGGATCTCAATCTGCACAATTCATACTGCGATTCAATATTCGTACAGTTATGATTCTTCTTCGTCTGCTAAAGTCGGCATTGCTGGATGGATCTAAGGCATCGTCCATCTCTGATACTACAAGCCAAGGCGATGACGATAGCCTTGAAAATATTCCCGACTTCAACAACGTCTCCATGAAGCTCTTCCCCCTGGTCCGTCTTTATATCTCATGGATCTATGTCACCAAGACCGACTCTGACAAATATCGAAAATTCCTTGAGCCATACATCAGTGACGTGTATAGTCTTCTTGCCGACACGTTAACGCTGCTCAACGGATCCATCGACCAGGCTGCTACTACCCCTCCGTCCCAGTATCTGTTGGCGGAGGATACTGAGGCGATTGGGCTTAGGCCTTTCAACAGCCAAGATCTGCCACTGTTCCTTCGTGTGGAAGGTTTGCCGGTCATGAATTCTACCAAGACTGCGGCTCGAAAGCCCCGTCAGAAAACTGTCGGTTATCGATGCGTGTCTCACACGGAAGCAGTCTGGCGCATCAGAGATATCTTGTACTGCGGAGTCCTTCTAGCGAGCACTCCAAGTTATCCACTCGTATTAACCATCAATCACCATGCGGGACGAGATATGGAATGCTGGACTTACACCGAGTATGGCCCCCCGCCTTCAAAGACTCCCATGGATAGATCAAGCATGGAGCGCATGGTGAAGAAGCTGAAACTTGGTGAGCCGAAGACCAAAGAAGAGGGTTCAACGTCACACTCCGGAATCGGTGCAATGGATCAGACACCGGGTTCCGATGGCGTCAGTGATGTCACCAACTCTACGGCGGCTCAAGATTGGTTTCACAAGGCAAAGTCAGGCACATCAAGTCCACTTCTCGATACGGATCTTAGTGGGGACAGCGAGATGGTCAACATGGTGAATAAGCTTCTAGATCCTGCCGAGAGCAGTCGACCTCAATCAAGTCAGACCCAGACTGACGAGACCTACGGCATGAACACTACCATGGCAAATGAGATCTTTGGTGGACTTGCTACGGATTCCGCACAACCCTCGCCCAAGTCCAAGACTATTCCGAGCCTTCCGTGGGATTACTTTTTTGCGCCATCTCCCCGTCGTTCCGATAGTCAAGGCAACAATCAGCTGACCTCGGGTAGTGATTACGTACCCAGGAGTGCCCATGGCCAGCTAGATGGTTTCGAATCATCCGCCTATCTCAACAATCTCGGTTCTCGCAATCCTCAAACTGGAGTAGGTCGTAATGCTGAAGAGGATCATGACAACAAGTCACTGGGAGTGGTTCCAAAAACTCCGGCCAACTCCGGCCAACCTTCGTGGGATGAGTCTTCGTTCCTGGAATCGAAAGAATCGATTCTCAATAGCCTACAGTCTTCACTGTATACTCAGCATGGCTTAAAAAACATACGAACACCGGCTGATTATTGGGCGAATCGTCCGAACGCCAGAACTCATGACTCAGCCCTCGGAAATCAGTATCGGACGAATTTCCCTAGCTATCCGCGACGCTTCGAGAGTCCATATGTTGGGTCGAGTTCGACACCCAACCCCGTGGAACGTCCGGCTAGTCTACGCGCTGGCGTCCCTCATCCACAGGGCCCCCACCTCCCACCCGGAGCAGGTCAGCCCGGACCCTGGGGTTCTTCATTCCCAGATCCGTATGGTCATTTCGGTGGCACTCCCAGTCCTGCTGGAAACAACGTTGGTCTTCCCAGACCAGGCAGCCGAGGACCGTCGCGAGGACCGTCGCGACGCAACACCCCTACTAACCGTCTGACACCACAGGAACGTAGTCAGTGGCCACAAGGGGTGCGAAGTGATTCTGCGCTCGCTTTCTCGCACCCTAGCAGCAGCTTATGGGGAAATACGCCGGCCGGCCGTTCAGGTGGCCCTGCCAATGCTCCTGCTAATGCGGTGTACTCGAACGGCAATTACTTCAATGCCAGTACCCCGTTTGGTCGTCTCGGCCCGGGTGCCAACAACCGTGATGATCCCACGCACTTTCGAAATCGCATGCGCGGCGGCATTAACAGCTACAGCAAACAAGTCCTTGCGCAAGCCTTAGTCGAAGAGGACGAGAAGTCGGAGAAGAAATGATTTGCAGCCAAACTTTTCACTCAGTATACCTCTACGCGTGTACCAGAATTGGCCAGCATTCCGACAAACATTCAGAAGAAAGTTCTGATTATGACATAACACGATTGACTGTTCTCACGAGCAAAAATGTCAGGATGAAAAACGCGGTTTTTGACATCACTCAACTGTGAGAACCCCTTCTTGATCCCCTGTTTCTAACATCCACCAACTTGGGGAAACTTTCCTTTTTTTCTTACAACCACGAACGTTTTCTGACCCGACGAATCAACCGAATAGGAGATGATTCGGTTTTATAAAGATTGACGCACACCTTTCCATACGGTTGGTAACTAAATTACCTTGCCTACGAGTTGTTGATAACTGAAATACTCGATATCCTTTCGGAACACTTGGCCTTTTTGCGAAGATGGCCTACCTGGCACATTTTTGTGACTCCGTCTTCAGGTTTCCGACATCACAACACAAATACCCTATTGTCACCATCCACTAACTATCGTCCCGTACCCCCTCTCAACATGGTCTAGCACCTGTCGTCTCTACTTGGCGTGCAAACCTCTTCTGGACCTCCCTTTCCGACCTCATTTGACATCGACATGGCGAAGTGAAGTTTCCTACCATTCATCTTCCACCTTCGACAGCAGCCACGAGATCCGTCCGAGTTTCCCCCTAGTGGATCTGCTAAAGACCTAAGTCGAAGAGGCGAGCTTCGTTCGTACGGCATCAGTCAACGGCCTACCTGATACACCCGTTTTCCAAAGATGGACGCTGATTAATTAGTTTCCCACATGGAGGATTCCTCCACATCACTGTTCGTCTTGGCCCAAAGCAAAATCGGTACTGCTTTCACGTGGCACATGCGCGTACATCGAGGCTACGCAGAAGAAAAAAATGAATGGAGGAAGCTTGTGGAAACTGAGAAGCCTAGTAAAGGAGTGCCGAGGCTAATTAGTTCGTCTGTCCTCGCGCACGAATGGCTCTCTCGGTTGTTGTAGTTTAGTTTTTCGGTAGGCCACTTGGTGGTTCTTGATTTTCAGTCCGAAGGACTCACTCTATGGATGAGTATAACCCATGATAGTGTCTTACTGCTGCTGTGATGATAATGTGTGATATGTATCCTTGCGTAGACCTGGGGTAATAGTGGCGTGTGAGATATTCGTTGAAATGGGTGTAGAGAGGCTCTGCCCCTTGCCTTGCCTTGTCTTGATAAAATAGGCAAGGATCGGGGTTACTGGACTTTTGATAATCCTCGTATTTCAGCATTCACTCTCTAATCGGGTTTAATTTGTACTCACATTAGACAATAATATGTAATGTAAACATCCTGATCTGCTGCAGTCTGTCTCGACCAGTGAATCTAATTACAGCTCTAGAAAGTAGAAGCTTAGCAAAGCAGATATACCCTATCTGCACTCATCTCTTTCCCTCGCCTTTCCTCATGTCTCTTTACAACGACACGGATTTGTCCTTTCTCATTTTGGTCATAACGTACATCGTGACAACCAGGAACAGAATATGGGCTTATAAATACTGACATGTACCAGGCTTATACAAACATATATCCTCAGCAATCACTTCACATAAGCACTTACGCTCATTACTCATCAGGTACGCTTTCGAAAGCGCCATTCCCTCTTACAGGAAGGAAGAAAAAAAATAAAAGGCGAGATCGCATGGGCGGAGAGTCGAACCCCGGATCCAACCTTTCACCGGGTGAAAGGTTTGGGTGCTACCGCTACACCACCCATACCTTGAAAACAACGAAGAGGATAGTGTGGTCATAGTAATGATTAGAAGTTTGGTCACACTATATAGGATAACTTCGGATCGAAAACATGGTTTGCTTAGAGGAAATTGTCAAAGATGATTATAACACCAGATTGACATAACTCAGTAACCCTGATTCATTACAAAGTGCATCGTCACAACAACTAGCAGTTCACGGAGATCAACGAACCCGAGTTTATCATATCATCCATCCATCCATCTATCTACCTACGTTATCACACGGCACAGGCACAGGAAAGCACACACACGTGCAAATCCCTTCCCTACCCTCCGTACCAAAGATTCTCCCGTTGTTGAAACCCAGACCCAGACCCAGTCCTATCTTAGATCTGATGTAATGCGATGCGACCCATACTATGCCGCGATGCTGCCTACTTTGCCCCCCGTTGGGATGGAAATGATGAGATTCCCGCCTGCCTTGCTTGCTTTTAAATGTGGCCCTCTCGCCTCCCTTGCTCTAGTAAAATAAAAATAATAATAAAAACGCCGGCCTTTGCGCAATGTTGAGTAACGTCAAAGTTGTGCTGTGCTGTGCTGAATGTCGAGTGTTGATATCAGATCGGGGGATGCTCGTCAGGATTACTACATAGATACAACCCCATCATCCACCCACCTAACCTAAGTGCTAGAGGTTTACGAGGGCGTGTAAGCCTGCTTCGGGAACGGGTAACTCGGGCCGAGCTCCTGGATGCTCAGCCGTGCCAGCCACTGGCCCATGTCGACCGCAGTCTCGAGGCTCTTGCCCTGCACGAGGCCAGCCACGAAGCCACCGGCAAACGCATCACCCGCGCCGTTGGTGTCGTTGATCTTGGACGCGTCGATGGCGTGGACGGGGTACTGCTTGACCTCGTCCTGGCCCTGGACGGCGACGACGGTGGGCAGCGTGCCCTGGGTGATGACGGCCACGCGCGGCTTCTTGGCGTTGGCCTTGGGCAGATTGGCGAGGGCTTTGGCGATGCCGGGCACGTCCGTCTCGGCCACGGACAGCGCGTGCGACTTGGCGTACGCCGCCGCCTCGGACTCGTTGCAGATGACGTAATCCCAGTACTGCGCGCTGGCGTCCAGCGGGTCCTTGAAGAACTCGGCGATGAAGGGCGCCGACACGTTGACGATCAGCGTCTTGTTGTTGGCGGCCGCTTCCTCGCCGAGGGCCTGGATGGCGGGCGGGCAGACTATCTTACTGTTAGCTATTTATTAGGAATAAAGGAGCAGCAGATAAGGGGAATCAGTACCGGTGAAGTGGTAACCACCGACGTAGTAGAACTCGGCATTCTTCACCAGCTCCCAGATCTTGGGGCTCTTCAGGTGGTCGAGGTCGTAGTGGTTCGCGGCACCCAGGTCAGTGCACAAGCTGCGGTTGTGTCCGGTAATAACCACGCCGCAGCGACCCGTGGGCACCTTGGGGTCGACACGGTACTCTACTCTCAAACCGACCTGCTTGACGGCGTCGCGGAGGATGGCGGCATACTTGTCGTCGCCGACGCCGCCGAGGTAGACGGTGCTGTCGGGGCCCAGGATGTACGAGGTGCCACGGGCCGTGTTCTGGGCCGCGCCGCCGGCGATCAGCTTCGCGTCGTAGTTGTTCAGCAGCTCGTCGTACAGCGGCGTGTGCTCGGGCGAGGCCAGGATCGCGTCGTTGGCCTTGAGGTTGTACTTCTTGAGCAGCTCCTCCGTGCCCACCGCTTGGATGTCTGTTGCGTTTGTATAAGCTCCCGTCTATACATTAGGTATAGTATAGTATATAAATCCCTAAGATGGGCGAAGGATGACCTGTGCTCTCTTCTAGAGACTGGAGAGATTCGAATACATTTTCCAACACTTATTCCAAATATGATCTTGATCTTATACTGAGGCCATAATCTCATTATGACACCTTCTTATGTCTGCTGTTACTCACTCCCAAAGTCTTACACCACTCGGTGAAAGCATTGCATTATCCAAGGCGGGGTCTTTTTTTCTCTTACAAGCTCCTCATTGTCCCAATTAAGACCAACCCAACGAGAATTCAAGAGATACACATACCAAGGAGAGGGTTCTCCAAGCAGAGAAGGCTGTATTGCTTGTTGGCGGCCATGGTGGATAGTAGACGACGGCGTTGGACTGGTGAAGTGTGCGGTGGTGGCGTAGAGAAGAGACCCTGATTTTGGCGGGGTGAGATTTTATATGTAGAGAGGGACCTGAGTTGACAGGTACTCGTAGTGGGGTTATAGTAGGACCGTAACGCTTTTGAGATTGTCCGAGGGATCAACCCGGAGGAAGAGAGGGCTGTGGAGAACGGCATCTCTAAAATAAATTTTTAGTAGGGGTTGTATTACAATCTAAAATCTTACATGTTCATTTGAACTTAATGATTACAGTGACTATGTACATGTAAGGAGTCAAGTATGAAATACAGCATAAGATATTTGACTTTCAATATTATGGCTAGCCCCGGGTCACGGAGCGGAGCTGGGCTATCGTATGATATCATGCCCTGGGACGGGAATAAATCATTCTAGGTATGGGTCCATAGATTGGTGCATATGCTCATCATGCGAGACAATAACCATATGTCACCTTAGTAATTCAGCTTCTCTACGGTTACAGGGGTTTCAAGGTTATGAAAAGAATGGAATTTCATGTTCATGTTCGGTACTCGTGGAGGTTTAGTATTAACTTGTTTTCATTCTGATCTTTATTCTGGCCTTCATTCACTTCGTAAGACTACGACGAGACTGTCATTGGCGATGCGCAGAAGAAGGAATATCTGATGCCGGGTACTTCCATCGAGCCTATCTCATTTCGTAGCTCGCCAGTACCTAGAGAGATGCAAAGTGCAAAGTAAAACTCCAACCGCCGTGTGATGAACCATGACCTGGAGAACCCTTTTTTACTCCTTCACCTTCTGAGTACCACGCAGCAGACCCGTTCTTCGGGCCGCGATGAGACCCGCCTTCTGACCTTGTGCAGCATATCGGGAGATTGTCGAAGCTTTACCGATATGTTGATGGTTACCCTATTTTGTGTCAGTGTCCATAGGATATTAATAATGGAGATAAAAAAACTTACACCACCGTGAGGATGGTCGACGGGGTTCATGGCTACACCACGAGTCTTGGGCCAGCTGTTGCGCTTGACGGCGAACTTATGCTTGGCGCGCGAGGCCTTGAGCAGGGGCTTGTCGGTTCGGCCACCACCGGCGACGATGCCGATCATGCCTCGGGAGCTGCTGCTGACGACCTTCTTGGCACCCGAAGGAAGCTTGATACGGGTCTTTCCCTCGTCGGGGTTGTGGCCGACAACGGTGATGTAGTTGCCGGAAGTGCGACCAAGGGTACCTCGGTCACCAACCTTCTCCTCGACGTTGGAGACGACGGTACCTTCGGGCATGGACGAGAGGGGTAGGACGTTGCCGACGGTGAGGGCGGCGTTCTTGCCAGCGTAGATGAATTGTCCGGTGTACATGCCCTCGTTGGCGATGAAGGTCTCGTTCATCTGCTTGAACTTGTAGGGAGATCGGAAGACGACCTTGGCGAGGGGAGCACCACGACCCGGGTCGTGGATGATCTCCTTGATTACACCTCGGACGTATCCATGTCGCTCAGCGTAGTCGAGAGATCGGAATTTGGCGGGAGCCTTGCGGAGTCGGGTGATGGAGGCTATGAGAAGTAAAGTGTGAGTTGAATTGAAGTTTTTATGGTTGTCGTTGATTGCGAAAAAAAAATGTAAAGTAGAGAAGACTTACTGAAGATACCACCGTGACCCTTTCTCTGGTTACGAATCTGTTTGTCGCATCGAATTAGCCATGGTATTCAATCGCAATGAAGATGAAATGAACAGAATCATTAAAGACATACCACGCGACCCATGGTGACGGTCTATTGTGCGTAATTCGTGATGTTGAAGAGATTGGGAGATGTTGGATTTGTTTGTGGTGTTTGGGGAAATTTGGAAAAAGAGGCGGCCAAAATTACAAAGCCGATAATTTTCCCTGGGATAGAAGTTGATTGTGTGGGTTGAGCCTTGCTTGACCCTAATCGCTTCGTGTACGTACTTGTGGGGTTCTTTTCTGTGATTTCGTTGCCTGAGGCACCAAGTACGTGTGTACGTACCTTATTGATTAAGTCCGTGCACATGCAGCCACGAAATCAAAATCCACCAACACGGCCACAGCAATTAATCAGTAAAACCTAAGCCACAGGTCAGACGCGCCAACCCCTGCGTTAAGTGAGGTCTCTTACGCGCGCTGCAACGGAAAAAAAAAGAATTGAAAGTTCCCAGGTTCAACCTTTCATCATCGTCAAATCCATCTAGTTAGCACTCTTCACTCTTCATCATTCCGCTACGCCTTTCTATCAACTTGCATCTCTTTTTTAGATCATTCTTGCAGTACTGTTCCGCATTGTATCCGAAGAATCGTTTTTGTCAATTGATTAACGCAATTGAGTAATTATCTTGACGGATACGTTTCCATTTCGAACCAACCCTTTCCTACCTTTCGTCATCTTAGCTCACCACCCTTTCGACGTGTTGATAAGATGGCTCCTCCCAAAAAGCACGCGACGGAATTCGAGAAGATTATCAAAGAAGGTATGTCTATCATATAGCACCGAACGAACACAGTCGGCGACACATAAGGCTAACTTTCAATTCACCTAGGTCGTGAGCGTAAGCAAAACGAAGCTTTGGCCGCCCGCATCTTTAAGCGAGAGGGCGGCAATCGTAGGAGCAGCGCGCCACCGACCCTCGGCCCCTTGGCCAGTCGCGCTGGTGTTCAGAAGGTTTGTTAATCCCCATTCTCTTCTAAGCCATTTTAATGCTAACCCCCTACAAAGCGCCAGTCTTCAGGTCGCATCCCGGCCGGGGATATTAACAGCGGATGGGCACATGACTTGCATGATCCTGCCTCTAAGAGAGCATATTCGCAAAGTCGACCTAATGCGTTGGCCGCGCGCATTCGTGCACCTGGTACCCCGATCCCTACCAACCCCAAGCCGAAGGGCAATCGACGCGACGCACATCCGAACCGCTCTGCCCAGCTAGCCAATGCTTACGAGCGCACGAACAAGTCAGCTTCCAACGTGAGCCAGCAGATCAACCATGTGCGCGGACCTCAAGCTACCCAGGGCATAACAATCCGTGGCCTGGCCGGCCCGTTTGTAGTCATGGCTCAAAACTTCGCGCCCGGCACCACGGCTGCCGATATCGAGAGCGCAATGACCCCGGTTGGTGGACTGATCACAAGTTGTAGGATGGTTAAGGTTCACCCTATCGTCATCGCTGAGATCGTGCTGGAGAACCGCGAGGCCGCGGATCGCATCATTGCAGAGTTTAACAACTCGAAGGTGAGTTTTCCTTCCTACTTACATTCAGCATATGCAGCAAGTTAACAAGTGTGACAGGCCGATGGCCGCACTCTTCACGTTTATCTGAAGCCTGGTGGCTATAGCAGACCCTTGGCTTCTACTCCCACCGGCCCCCGTGCCGAACGTGACCAACAGTCCCGAACAGGCAAGAACATCGTAGTCGATGGCTCCATGGGATTCGATGATGATGTTATGATCACTGACTCACCTGCCGACGGAGCTGCCGACGGTGTCTCTTCCATCCATAGCTCGAGCCGCGGTGGTCTATATAGTGACAACCTAGTGTCTAGCGGGAACGGTGGTGGTAACAACGGTCGCCGAGGTCGAGGTTACGCATACGGACGATAGGATCACCTGTCGTCGCCTCTGGCTAGCGCTAAAGATGAGCACTCCGACCACGAAATTCCGGTAGAGCACACCCACACTCGCAGCCGCTCCCGCGCCCGAACTCGCAGCCCCATCCCCAACCGCAACGACCAGCACCATTGGAATGACAGATGGGATTACAATCCCAGGGACTATGGCTACCCGGATTCTTACACCCCTAACTACCCGCCTCGTCCGTGGTCCCGTCGCTCCCGTCACTCTCGTCGCTCGCGCAGCTTTTCACGTCACGAGAGCCGTGAATACCGTGACCGACGTTAGGTAGTCGGTTACTCTGCAGGGTATGGACACGTAATCACGATGACCCGGTGCAGGTGTCGTGGAAGGGGCAGAAGGGTCGAGGTGTGTATAAAACCACCCCTTCTGCCCTCTTTCACAACACCTGCACCACACGACGGCCATCGAAGTACGCCAAAAACGCTTTGCACGCCCCTTTTTTGGCCCTGCCCGGTCCATATATCTTCTGAATGAGGAATGGGTTTTAGACTAAGTGTTGGAACTGTTGTTTTGAGGCCCGGTTCAGTTTTTTTCTCTCGAAAGGACAAAGGTTCAAGAACCTATTCACACATGTTGCTTTGGTTGTATTTTCCCTCGGGCATGTAGTTCGGTGGATAGGACTGGACTGGCTATCGTTACTTGGGGAGGGTGGTCGTTGCAATAACGCCTGAATACTTGATGGCTTGTATAACAGGTAATGGAAGGACAGGGCATGACAGGGCAGGCAGAAAAGATGATGATACCAAAGAATTGTGGAAGTGTTGTTGTAATGAGTCGATGACGGTTACATTAGGTAGTTGTTCTCTTCTTCGTTATGGGTTCGCGTACGTTTGTATGTGGGCTGAATTTTACAACCTTGATTTTTTTTTTTAATTCTGTCTCAGTCTAGTAGACCTATTGAAGTCAAGTGAAGTGAAAGACGAAACATCATGGGGCATTATAACGCTTCATAAAGTATCGCTACACTATGGCGTATTTTGAATACTGTGTCGCTTATTATCTGAAAATGTTCAAACTTAGCATTTTCCAAATCCTATCCTATGCCTGTGTCTGTCTTTCCGCATCATGTACACTTCACCTACACATCTTCACCCCTATCCTCAGACCTGTGTTTCCCATGGTCTACGACTAACCCTTTCACCTGTCGTCACTTTAACCAAAGTACCTCTCTTAACTTGCATAGAGCTCTCTCTCGGGTACCCGTTCGTGAACCCGCCTCACCCCGTAGTCCATAATGGTAAACTAAACTGTGCTCCATTCATTCACCATAGCCTAGCCTAGCTTAACCTAGGTACCCTACCCTATTCTACCCTAACCCAACATAGCATACCGTAGCAAACGCGTTTATAACACGTATAGCGTATAACGTGTACTGTACAACGCGCGCTGCATCACATCGCACAAGCCCCATCCATGTTCGACGACGTTTGATGTCTGCCTGATGCCTCCCTCCCACCATCCGTGTATCATCTCGACCATCGACTGTTGTCCGTCGTCCCCCCTTTCCAATGTGGCAGTAGCAGTAGAAATGAATAACAGCAACAGCACCCGTACTTGTCCGCACCCCTGCCCCGTAGACCCCCTTGGTCCCGTCCGAGTGATCAGTAACCTCCCCACCGGCTCGGCGCTCGAGTACTCGACGTATATCTGCACCTTGCCAAGCCGTCCCAAAAGCGATTAGAGGTGGGAAACACCACGACGTTTCTTGTCTCTGTTCGTGTCCTTTGGTACTTCCCGACGCATTGGTAGGTACATGGTGAGACGGACGGACCCTGTACCTGGGAAGCCTAGCCTTGTCTAGCCTCGCATACCGTACCATATGTACCATACCATACCATACCAAAGTCCAGTCCTCGCACCGACTCATCGTGCACTGTCAGAGCGTAACTACCACCGCAGCCACCTGCCAATGCTATGCTGCTGCTGCTATGTGCGCCCGGGTGTCATCAATCCAAAGGGGAAGCTATGCGGCCAAGAACTAGAAGAGAACAGGAAGAAGAAGAAAAAACGGTTGGGCAATCTAAGTTGCACCCTATGTTCTGTGGGTATCATACATGCAGAAGTGGCCGGCAAGCTAGCTAGCCCCAGACACCATGGATAATAGTATTGGTTGGTAGCGCCCGCCGCCATCGATAGCACCCGAGCTTTCAGCGGCTCCCTAGAAGTGTAGGACTCCCGTCCCATCTACGCCATGGAAAACTCCCCCAGTAATCTCGACATAGACTTGACGCACGCGAATCTGAGCTGTTGTGAGGCTGAACCGAACCAAAAAGAATACTTTCAGGCCCAAGGACTCTGACCGCTGCCTCCCATGAATCCTTCTTCGAGCGTTCTCTCCTCCAGGTTGCGAATAAAATCCCGGTTGCCTCTTGCACCTCCTCTTTGCGCCCTGCTATCTCTTCGGCCAGTAATTCTACCGGCGCCGGGATCTGTTAGGCCCATGCCGCCATCAGCCGGTGGTGGGTAATATGCTGGGCTTGGTTGCAGTCGGATTGGTTGACTCGGGTCAAGGTGGCTGGCAACTCTTTGGATGGTTGCGGGTATACCACTCTGCTGCTGATCCATCGTGGAGGCACGCTGCCGCCCCGCTCGAACCGTAGCTTGCTGATAGAGGTTCGGCTGTGGGGCAACGCCGTAATTCGCAGGCGGCATCTGTGCGGGCGCTTGGTTCATGACCATCGAACCATACGGAGATTGCTGGGCGGCATACGGAGGTGGGGCGCCAGGGTGGCCACCTCCAGGGGTGTACAGACCATTGTTTTGATACATCGATGGTTGCCCGTGTGGAGAAGCAGGATATTGGCCAGTCTGCATAGCGTAGGCTCCTTGCTGAGCTGCCTGAGCTTGCGCTTGCGCTTGCTGTGCCCTCTGCTTGCTGAGTTCGGCAGCCTGTTGCTGCTGTTGCGTTCCGGGCGCCGGTGATCGGTTGAGGGAACTAGACTTCAAATTCATCGGCGGCACAAAAGGACCTGTGAACTTTTGTTGTGTGATGAAGGGGTGGAGTTTCGCCTGTTGCGGCGACCATCTCTCCAAGGGGCTGATAGTTAGCAAACCTCGTACAAAATCGATGAATGCGACCCGGTTGTTCATTTCTAAAAAGTCAAGTTAGTTAGATCTCCCAACGACCCGCTGAGCTAGGCGATTTCCGTACCTCTATCAATCTCGCTCTGTTTCATGTTCTTCCTCGGCATCGGGTACGATTTGATGATATCCGGCAGCGTGCTGGCTTGAAAGTACTTCTTACTAGGTTGTTCTTTCGTTCCGCGCTCTCGGGAGTACTGCTCCATACTCTTCAGGTGATATGTCTTTCGTCCGAATTCGTCCTGTCTCTTCTCGAAGAAGTCACCGGCCTGCTTGCCCACCTCGATCATCCAGTTTGGCGGGTTTCCGAGCATCTCGACAATTCGTGAAACTTGGTTGTATTCGGACGAGCCTGGGAACAGGGGCAGGCCCAAAAAGAGCTCGACTACAATACAGCCGAGGGACCACATGTCGATGGCCGAGGAATACGGCAGGCCCAGTAGTACCTCCGGGGATCGATAGAATCGAGACTGAATGTACGTGTACACCGTCTGTCGTTCATCGCAGGCCGAACCAAAATCAATAATCTTGATGATGGGACTCTCGAGGTTCTTCAACAAGATATTCTCGGGTTTCAGATCGCAGTGTATCAGTCGCGCCTTGTTGAGGAGTGCGAGACCGTTCAGAAGCTGCTGCGCAAATACCCGTACGAGCGTCGTGCTGAGACCTCGGAACTGGTTCTGCTTTATCAACTCGTACAGGTTCACACTTAGTAGTTCGAATACTAAGCAAAGATGCTGTCGGTGAATAAATGTGTCTTTAAGTCGGAGTAGATGGTGATCATCGTTCTTGTCCAGTTTCGTATTCAACTAAATCGTAATTAGCACAGAGAATATAAAGAACTCAACAACTTGGGGTCTAGGCCTTACCAAGTCAAGAACCGACACCTCCATCATACTTTGGTTGAAATAGGCTGTTCTGTTCTTGATGACCTTGACGGCAACCACCTCTTGGGTCTTCAAGTTCTGGCACTTGACGACCTGCCCAAAGGTGCCTTGTCCAAGCACATCCAATATGAGATATCGATTTCTATGGCGATATATTAGCATAAACTAAAACTAGATACGGCTTTACTCGGAAAAGCGACTTACTTGTGACCAGCCTCCTCCGAGCCGAGAATGTCGTTGACATATAAGATGTAATCGCTATCTTCATTGTCATACCCATCGTTCTTAGTCCCTTTGCTCGGTTTGGTCAATACCCGACGGGGATTGCGAGACGACTCGTACTTGAAGTTCGGATTGCATATACGATAGGTCGCAGGAAGATGGACGGTGAGCGCTTGAAGAGGCTGCAAAGAGATGAGTTACTTCCGGCAAAAAAAGATAAAATATTTTAAATAGCAAGTCTTCATACACTTATAAAACCTCCCTCGGGGTTTGCGCGACGAAACGGCGGTTGCTGATTGACCTTGGGTCGTAATTCAGACACAGCGCCAAGCTTCTTGAACTGAGGCACAGGTCGCTTCTCGACAGGCATATTCATGGCCGGCTGAAGCGCTCTCCTCGGCGATTTAGGATCGTTAGCATAGGTCCCATCCAAGGGTGTGACACCGCCCGATTGGTAATTCTCCTGGGAATTCGCATAAGGCGTAATAGGAGGCAGCTGAGAACTCTGTCGGCTGTAATACGGGCCTTGAGACTGGTAATCAGATCGGGTGGGTGACTGGCGCTGAGCAAGGGGTGTTGAAAACTGGCCCTGGCTAGCAGCCGACTTGGGTGCATAGGGCGATGTTGGCGACAAGACTTCCATAGGCGAATAACGCTGAGCCGCAGCCGAGGGTTCGGAAGGCGAGTTCAGGTTGGTTCGGCCGCCAGAAAGGTGCGACTGATGGTGCGGGCGCATGGGATATTTCATGGCTCCTCCATAGGGATCGTGAACGTCCTGCATAGGGACGTCACCGTTCCCATCGCGTAACTGCGGGGTGGTGATAGGTGAAGTCGCGCTCTGTGGCGAGGCATGAGGATTCATCGCTCCTTGGTAATTATCGTACTTGTACCCGACGGGCGGCTGGACCTGGGCAGGCTGCTGAGCATATTCTCTGCCTGGAGTCGTCATTTGACTGCCGCCGTTATATCTTCGAGGACCGCCGGCGGCGTCGGAATAGCCCTGCCATTGATCCATGGCGAGCGGGCGGAGGTGAAGATAGAGACGGCAGCTTCAACGAAGGTTAAGATAGATGTTGTCGTTCGAGTAAGGACTACCTATTTATTTTTTAAAAAGGATGGATTGGGGGAAAACACGATGAGGCCAATTCCGGCCAAAGGATTTGTTGTCGTCTTTTTTTGGTCAACTTAGTCCTAGAGTCAGACGCGCATTAGCAGGAGTGGAGCGAGCAAATACTCATTAGAAAGCGGGCTTTGGCTAACCGCTTGACTTGTTCGACTTGAATGTTGGACTAGGAAGACCAAGCAGACAAGAGACCAGAGACAAAAAAAAGGTTGGCCGAAATTGGGGAGAAGACAAGGATGATGAATGGGCGAAGGACTTTTGCAGTTCGTACCCAAATGCGATATACAACGGTAAGTTTTTGGAGGTAGGATGGTACTTCTTTTACAACAATGGGGGGGAAGAGAATATTGTCAATGACAATATCAAAGTGTACGAGGTAAAATAGGATTTAGTTAGGTATTCATGATGGTGAGAATCTATCGTCGCATTAGGAATCCTCAGTCCAGTTAAACCTGAATGAGGATACGGGATACGGGGGAGGAAGAGTAAAAGTGAAAGTGAAGTTTTTGGTTTGGGGATTGGAGGCGGGTACGTCAGTCAAGACGAAGAAAGTGTGCCAGCCCAGTCCAGTTGTGTGTGTGAAAAGAAAGTTGATGGAGGGACACAAGAAGATCCATGGGTGTCTCCTCCCCCCCGGAGTCAATGTTAAGTGGTGACCTGCAGCAATTGCAGCAATCGCAACCGGGCCAGGGCGTTGTTTTGGTGGATAAGGTACCTACCATCACACGCTAATTTGTATGAGTCGTGCTTGTAACACTAGGTCTTTGCCTTTTAGGTTGGGTGGATTGGGTACTAATTAAGGCACTGAGCCACTGGGGCTACCTGGTAGGTACGGCGAGCGTAATATGGCGGGGGGATAAGAATACCCACCTTGCACACTTGCACACTTGCACACTTGCACAGAGCACAAAATGGTCCAGACATCCTGATGAGACGTTGGAGGAACCACTTTCAAAGTCCAACCTTACATATGTAGTACGGAAAACATACAAACGTACCTACCTAACGGGGAGAGGTAATCGATCCTTTCGGTAAGGAATACATGTCCCTACGAAGGTTGGTGTTTGTCCTGGCAAAGGCAAAGCAAATCTCCCCAATAAACCTCTCCCAAGGCACGGCTAGCATTGCCCAATTGTGTCGAAACACGAGATGCAAATTTCAAAACGAACGCTAGCACGAACCATCATCTCACCTTGCCTGCATAGTTACCTTGCTGTGCGATGGTAACAAATAGAACCAGCTACGTGTGGGATTGAGATTGCGGGTTGGCATCATCAGGATTGGGACTGCAACAACTAATAAGTCCGCAATCTACTAATCTACTACCCTCAATACGATCCATCTCTATTTCATTAATCCAATACCTCTAACTACCAGGTGAGCTGTAAATAAAAACTTATTAGTAGGTAGGTCGTGTCCCGGGCTCTTCTAGAAGAAGCGTTCAAGTACATAGTTGCATGAGAATCAACATTACAAAAACTTCCCTCACTTCGTACTGAGCCCAACCAACAACATACATACATACATGTGAGAGCTGAAACCAGCTAGAACCTGGTAGGTCAGGTACCTTCAGAAGACAAAGCACCGACCGTAACTCGAGAGAGCTCTTCGAGGTTGCCGATAATAAAGACAAAGCTTTTCTTGCTTCGTTATTGCCAAGCCGCCCTCGTATATGGCGCATGCCGTCACCTAGATATGCGAGCGTAGTCTTCCACGGAGAAAGCCTAGCAAGCCCCGACAACAAAGAACATAAGGGGAGCTTGCTTCCCGGCGTTTCGAAATATCTTACCACGCCGATAAGCCGAAGGCAGCAGTTATGTGATTTGTCATGGAGCTGGAATCGGCTTCTTACTTTTGCCTCGATAACTTATGCCGTGTTGCGCGTCTCAATGCTTTCATCTCAAGTTTCATCGAAAAAGCTGACCATCTGCGGATCTTACATATGATAGCGATGGTTATGATTCAGTAAAGTGGCGAGGGTGCGAGCTTTCTCATAGGTAGCCTGTAGCTACATGATGTAGATTTAGCCCAGATTACCTATGTAGGTAGATAGAAAAGCTGCATTGCACATATTCGTCGATCTGACTACTGCGAATACTACCTTTGCCGGCGGCCCGGCCGCTGACGCGCTAAAATGTGCCCCAGCCAGACCAGCCGTCCAGTACATATCTATGTCAAGCCTATGTACCTAGATATCATTTCCTTACGCACCGTAACAACGCTACATGCTCGGATGTCTGGTCTCGAATTTGCAATCTGTAAAAAGAAGACATCTCGGTTCTTTTCGGACTCTTAATAGAGATGGGTGAAACCGGGCCAGAGAGGCTCTGTGACAAGACCGGTTCGCGTTAGCGGTTGAAGTTGGGCATGATCGCAAGCCCCGAGCCCAAATGACGCCAGACTGGCAAGGGGGGGGCTGGTTTTCTTTCGGTCGGAATTGTCACACCCCTTGGCGCGAACATCCCCTGCTTCGCGCCAAGGATCGCTAGGTTAGACGTCGCATTGTGCATACCTATGTAAGAGGCCAGATCTTGATGTTTATAAAGCTTCTGTCCATAGAAGAAGCTTAAGAAAGTTATATTTGATAAATTTTGAATTACCTCTAGTTCTAAGCGCATGCATAACACTCCTATTTTACCTTAGGTATTTATACACAAAGCTTTCGAAGCTTCCATGTCAAAAAGACCATAAACCTTACATACCTAGGTCTAGGTAAGCTTACCAAACGCACCTCGAAAAAACGAGGCAACTTTTAACGCTTTTAAGATCCGCTATGCATCGTGAGTATCCCCAACTTCTTATCTTTGTTCACGACCTCTACGGACTGGACTCTCTCTCTCTCTCTCTCCAACCAGTCTGCTCATTTGGAACTACATACATCCTTCCTCCCCGAAGAAAAGAGGAAGGGGGTATCGCATCCAGCTGTTTCATATTTTCCCAATCAATAGAGAAATTCTGTTGTTCCTCATGGGCCATTAAGAAGCCTGCTCCTACGGCCTTAAAGGTATGAGGTGTAGGTGTAGGTAGAAGCGCACCATAACTTCGTCAAGCCCAACGACGAAAAATCGTCGTGGCCGTTTCAACAAATGCTTGTGAGGTATCAAAGAATTGTCAAAGAAATGCCAGAAAGTTTTTTAAGAACGAAGCCAAACAACAAATCAAGATTCAAAAGTTTTAAAAAGTCCGGTTTAGAAGAAAAAAATCACAACCACAAAAACCAATGACACGAAAATAGGAAGAACTGAAAAAAGGAGAAACTGGAATGCATCGATCTAAGAAATAGAAAACCCTCCTCCAACTGTTATGACGTACGACCCAGCAAAATGTTCCGGGAAGTCCGTGCTATTGAATCTGAGCCTTCAACTGACCAACCTAATGACCAACTAGAGGCAGAGGATGCAGTCGGTGTCTGTATTCGCAGGGCATCCATTCAACCGAGTAATTCCTCCTAAAATTCAAGTTCTCCTAAAATGCCTTACCTAGGCTTGATAACCAGGGTAGTGATTTGGCGGGGGTTGCGTCCAAGGCTGGTTCGGAGGTTGCTGACCACGTCCGTAGGCCCCAGCACTGGGCGGTCCGCCATAACCCATAGGCTGTGCGCTGTACGCCGCAGGCGATTGTGCCGGTGGGCCGCCGTAAGGCTGCTGCTGCGCGCCGTACTGACCTACGTCGGTGTTAGCAAAAGTCACCTGAATAGACATGACGCGTTAGGGGTGACTTACCACCGTACTGAGGGAAGAACGTCGAGGGTGTGCCAGGGTAGGCAGATGGTCCAGCACTCTGCGGGCTGAAGGCCTGCTGGGAAGGATCAAAACCACCACCACCACCACCCTGGGCGTTGGGAGTCTTGTCTTTACCCCACTGTCTTATCGTTAGTCTAGTTTCCTCCTAGTTCCACATCAAGATAATCAACTTACGCTACACTTCAGAGGTCGTCCGTTGACATTGTACCCGTTCAGTTGGCAAATGGCCATGGCCGCATTCTCGTGGGTATCCATCTTGATGAAAGCGAAACCTCGATCCGCTTGGAAGCGGGATTCTGTCACATAACCAAAGTTTTGAAAGAGCGGAACGACGTCGTTCTGGGTGGTGTAGGGAGTCAGGTTCCCTACGTAGCAAGTGGTCTGCCAAGCCGGGGTCTGGTTCACGATCATATCGAAGCTCTGGATCCCGTGAGTTGGGAAATGGTGATGACCATAGGGGGTAGTCGGCGTCATGCCCATAGCCTGCATCGCCTGTTGTTGCGCCATGGAAGGCTGCCCCTTTTGGTTGGCCCAGTTGCACCTAATGGCTCGAGAGCCCAGCCATTCGCCATCCATCGAACTTAGAGCCTTCTCAGCATCCTGTCGATCGCGGAAAGCGACAAAGCCGTAGCCTCTGGAACGACCTGTCTTCATATCCCACATGACACGAGCCTCCGAAATGGTGCCAAAGGCGGAGAAGGCTTGGAGAAGAACCTCGTCGTTCACTTCGTTGGACAAGTCCCCGACGAAGATATGGAAATGGCTCGAAGTGTCCTCCTTGTTAGTCGTGTTGGATTGATAGGCCCAGTTGACACGAATTTCCTAAAATTACAGGTCAGTCATAGTACTCTAGAAAAAAGGGGAGGTTTGGGCAATCGTCTTACAGCTTGGTGCACACGTCGACCGTTCAATGTTTGCATAGCGCGTTCAGCAGAGCCGGGGTCGTCGTACTCGACGAACCCGTAGTTGTAGCCCTTTTGCTGTTCCTGCGAAGTTAGTACATGTAAGTTGGCAATATATTCATGGTTGTCGAGTTGCGAACATGTTTACCATGATGCTAACTCGACAGGTGGGGAGACGACACTCACATTCTTGTCGGGGATGATCTTGACATTCTGAACGTGACCAGTAGTCTCGAAGATTTGTCGCAAAACATCTTCCGTTACACGAGGGTCAAGACCGCCGACGTAAAGCGCTCGCTTATTAGGCTCAGGCGCGGCACGACGAGGGAATGGACCACCGCTGCTGGGCGACATGACATTGTTCTTGTCGACGGCCGACATAGGCGACGTGATTGCGGTGGGGATCGGGTTGGTGTTCGGCGGGATATGGAGAGGGGGAGGCGGCATGTGCGCTGGATTGGCCTGGCCATTCTGATTATCGAAACCAGGTGCGCCGGCATTAGGCTGGGGCGGCGGAGGAAGCTGAGCGGCGGGGGGACCTTGATCAGCCATCGCGAATGAATGTCTGACGGAACGATTTGCTGTAGATGAAAAAAGTAATTCCTGTGCGAAATTGCGAAATGGAATAGTTTGTTGCCGTAGACGAAATGAAATTGCACGGATGTAAGATCAATGTACGAAGGAGGGGTGATAGCGGTCTGAGTTTATTGAAATTTTTCAATACTTTTGAATGTAAATCGTATCTTTTGGTTGCGTCGTGAAGAATCGAGCTAAGCGGGGTTGGGGGTATTAAGGATATAGGATCCTAGATATCAACCCAGCTTTCTTCGTAAGGAAGATGAAGGCAAGTTTTACTCGTAGTCGCGCGCTCTCGTGGTTGGCAAATCTATCGGTATCGTTGCGAGTAGCAAGTAGCAAGTAGCAAGTAGCAAGTAGCAAGTAGCAAGTAGCAAGTAGCAAGCAGCAAGCAGTAGGTGCAAATAATGCGCAACGACGAGTAAAGAGATCTCCAACGGAACTTGGCCGAGTATGAGAAAGCTCGCTACAATGCGATTCTAGAAGATAGACGTGCGCGCGGTCAACTTTTAGCAATCCGAGATGAAAAGGGCCACCGATTGAAGTTATCAAGAGTGACGTTCACTTTGGTTGTTAGTGCGATGTGGGTATGTGTAGTTGTAGCGGCGGAGCAAGACTAGATGCAGCAAAAGATGCAACGCCTCAAGCAACGACGATACCTAAAGGGAAAAAAGTGAACCTTGACGGAAGAAACGACGAGGATAGGGACGAGAGATGAGAGATGAGAGAGAGAACAAAGATGATAATGGAATAGAGAAAAAAAAGGAAACTGCCTTTAACGAGGAGTCCCCCGATTTTCAACGCACACGGCACCGACGATACGTGAGATATTCTGCACACGATACGGAAGGATGGAGGAGGAAAAGGGAAGCAAACGGGGTCCTAGCAGATGCGGCGTGGGATTGGGTTTTTTTCAGACGATATTGAAAACGGGGTGGAGAAGCCTTGACAAAATTTGTGGGGCCATTCTCTTTGCGGTTCTTCCACCTAGCCTTAGGTACCTCTATGTTTGGTACAGGGTCCTGTCTAAAACCGGTAGCGGGGTAGGCACCTAGACAAGCTGCTAAGCCACGTATAGCTTTAGACCCTGAAGCACCTAACAAGCACAAGGCCGCAGGTAAGCAGGTACGATAGGTAAAACGTGGGGTGATGCGATGTTCAGAACAAATATGCTTCCTCATGTTCATGTGAAGCTCTGTTCATGTTCATGTTCATTCATTTCCACCACCCTACAATATTCAGTAAGCGCATAATAAGCCTAGAGGACATTTTTCACAAACCAAATCCTACCTACGAAATAATTTTGAAACGTCTCACCAAGATACCATTGGTTAGAATACTTTGCAAAATGATTTGTTTATTTAAATTGTGAATGATGCATGCGTATTACAGGGCCAAATGCAATGCATGCCATAGAGTGAGTATATGAAACTATGAAACAAGTACCTAATCACTCGTAGAAAACAGCTAGTTCGCCTTATCCAAGTCGATATATACTAGTTATAGGCATCTAATATACAATAGAACAGATGGTCAAAATATATCAAAGTAGAGCTAACGTTGTGACACAAGCTACCGATTCTGTAGCAATCCATGGATTGAATTAGATAAGCAATTGTACAATACAAACGACGGATGCACAGTGCCTAAGAACGGCAGGTACATGCAGGGTTGCAAAATTAGTTAGTTAATCCAGTCCCCCCCCGGATTAAGACTAATCTTAATCCAGTCCCCCCCCGGACTAAGATTAATTAAAA
>MU399962.1:0-82308 GCA_022578945.1 Hypoxylon fuscum
AATAAATATATATATAAATAAATTATAATTATAAAATTAAAATAATATTTAAATTTAAAATTAAATTAAAATTATAAATTTATTAAAATATATAAGATTTAATAAATTAATATAATATAATTATAAAATAATTAAAATATTAAAATATTTTTATCGCTTAACAAAGCTATTAGAAAAACTAGATTACACTACACTATGGTAATTACCGGGGCGATATTATCCTTATAAAAGACGCTTAAGTGCTTCTCTCATTAAAAGATAATCATGTATTTATAAGATCATCACTGTGACCGTCCCATCCTCCCATACTGGGGCGCCAATGTAGCCACGAGAAGCAGCCACACCCTCATTAAACCAGCTCCATGGATTCGATTAGATAACAAAAAGGGTCATGGCACGTCTCATCTCATTCACGCGTCACTAAAAGTTAGATTTCATACCAGTTCACCACCTGACATTCATCCGCTTACCTAGTCTCCTTCCTTACTCATTGGTATGTCGTGCTTTTATTATGTAAACACACGGAGACATTATACTAATTCTGTTCTGTTGATAGGTGTTTAGGTTACCATTCAGGGGGGTTCGTATAAGTGGAACGCGGTCGCAGTTCTGGCGCGTCCAATTACAGCGTATCGTCGTCGTCAACGTCGCCAGTGTCATTGTTGTTGCCATCATTGTTGCAACTCGACGCATTGTATGACCAGCTGCTTCCTGTAGCAAGCAATTACTCAAGTTCCTACCTACCTACCTATGATAGGTCGTAGATAATGGGTGTGTTGACATATGATCCACCATATCCCTGGGAGAATTGAGAGAGGACGGACCTGGAAGGAGAACGCCATATCATAAAATTTACAAGCAATAGCAGTCAACTATTTTGCGATGATGAGGGAACATATTGACTTGACAACCGTCATTTCCGACTCGGACGATTCGGGTGTCCTGAACCGCACCCCAAGAAGAGGTAGACAGTCGCAGCCGCGATCTCAGCCGAGTTCGCGTGCCCGTAAGCTGGCTAGCTCGCCACCTCCGGATCGGCAAGTACCTTCATCGACCCAAGACGACCATACTTCTATCCGTGCCGCCACACCTATCCGATCCGTAAAGGGGTCTGCGTCAAAATCTGCCAGCCAAGATGGGAAGATGCCATCCTTACCAGTCAGGTCGACGGGAACCTCCCGGAGTGGACCTGATGTAACTCCATCTTCCGCTCATCATCACCCACCTTTGAGTCATAGAACGCCTAAAAATCAAACTCCCAAGAAGAGCGAGTGGACTACCGAGAAGGTCGAGGAATCACTACGCAGTTTCTCGGACGAGATAGGTACAGATGGTGCTAAGCTCACCGCTTGCCTAATCCAGATGGCCTGGAAGAGAGAAGCCCCAGAGCGACGATTTCTTAGTAAGAAAGACTGGTTTGCGGACATGAAGCGCGCTCCCGTGGAAGGCACTGGAAAATTATCCGACACGATGAGAATTCGACACAAGGTTTGTCTCAGAGTAACCCAGAGGCTAGGTTCTTCCAAGTCCTGAAATCTGGGTTTTGATTAGAGAAGGGGTGTCTGGCTAACAATCGCACAGCAAGTCGGCCAAGGCAGGTCCGGAAAGCAAGAAAAGCGAGAACACTATCAAGTTATCTGCATCAAGACCAATGTGGAAATGGTTCCTTCCTACAGCTTCCACCACGTCGAGATCAGGAAGAACATACTCTCCCCAAACACTATGCTTACGTATGTGCCCCATCTTCGAGATTTGGCAGACAACGAAGAGGGCGTCTATCGCCGATGGCTCGAAAACTTGGAGACTATGGACAAGACATCAGGCTTTGCCACATTAAGTAGGCACCAGAAGGTAACCAAAACTATCCAGAAAGAACGTGCCACTACCCTACTTCTATATCTCGATTCATGGCTCGAGAGACTTGCCATTGAGAACTGCTCGAAGACTACATTAATTCGCTACATGGCAAGCCAGAGTGACAACGTAACCCCTCAGCAGAAATCGAGTATTTTGAACTCGTATAGCGAGGAGTCTGGGTCGCCACGATCGGCCAAGGCTGTAAGGGCCTTCACGGAAGCATTCGATAGAGTTTTCAATAACCCGGCTTTGCGTGAACGCGCCGTGCCTCTTCGTGACGTACTTCTACTAGATAAGTCGGTTGACGCCATTGTCGATTCTAAGAAATGGATGAAGGAGACTCCGAGTCAGTCTAAGGTTGCCGAAGAGCACACTACAGTCGAATCTTTCCTAGAAACCTATGCGCTACTTGGTTGCCTAATTTGCTGTAGCCATTCCTGCGAGCATGGCGAATACGGCGTCGATAACGAGCGGAAACGCTTCTCTATAGAGGTAGTGGGCGGTTTGTCTCCTATGATCCGCCAGAAGCTCATGCAGAAAGTGAAGGAAAGGAGCGAAGATAGTCCTAGTACTCGCAAGACAAAGAAGCCATGTGGTGAGGACTGCTATCTAAATGGACGACCAGGGACACGAGCGCGCGCTTGGAACGAAAACGAGATAATGCTACTCAGATCGTTCTTTTCGACACTCAACAATACGAGCATTCCAGTACAGTGCGCTACTGCCGTGGCCACGGGAAGGCCGTGTTGGGATTGTAACCGGCAGCTCGATAAGCTCGATCTGCTTATTCAAAGTGCATCCCCAGCGCCCCAGGTTCAGGTTAAACCTCTGCCGTGGTATGATAGGAAGAAAAAGATGCTAATAGGGGACTGGCAAGAGCACACCAACACTCACGAGCATCAGAGGAAAGACTTCTTCGATCCGTGCAATCACGAGGGGCCCTGCACATCTAAGAATTGTGGTTGCGTCCAGAACCATATTATGTGTGAACGATTCTGCCGATGTACAGCGGCAATTTGCGCCAACAAGTTTACGGGATGCGCCTGTCACTCTCACGGGAAGACATGCTTCTCTAAGCAAAAGGATCGGCCCTGCATCTGTGTGCAGCTGAACCGCGAATGTGATCCCGCTCTATGTGGAAGCTGTGGTGCGTCGGAAAGGGCCAACCCGGCGAACGCAGGCAATGATGCTTTGCATGCCACCGGATGTCAAAATTGTGCTTTGCAACGAGGAAAGTCAAAGTCGCTCATGCTCGGAAAGTCCAAGATTGCCGGGTATGGGCTGTTTGCGACTGAGGATATCGCCCAAGACGAATTCGTCATCGAATACGTCGGTGAGCTTATTAGTCAGGATGAAGGCGTGCGCCGCGAGGCCCGCCGTGGTGACGTATTTGACGAAACCTCTAATTCATCCTACCTCTTCACCCTGCTAGAGCAGGAGGGCATCTGGGTCGACGCGGCCATATACGGTAATCTCAGTCGGTACATTAACCACCAGGAATCCAACTGCAACGTCACCCCCCGAATCCTCTATGTAAACGGCGAATATCGTATCAAGTTCACTTCTTTGCGGGACATCAAATCTGGCGAAGAGCTGTTCTTTCATTATGGCGAGAACTTCCCTAACCTAACCAAAAAGCTTTTAGAAGAAGAGAAGGCCGAGAAGAAACGACGCAAAGCTAAGGAGCAGGCCCGCAAGAAGGATGAGATCAATGGAGAAAAGGTGAGGAAGAAGCCTGGCCGCAAACCAGGGAGGAAACCGGGGCGGAAACCAGGTAGACCAGGTCGCAAGCCAAAGAAGAAAACTTTCGCCAAGATCGAGTCTGACCTGGAAGATAACGATGTTATGGAGGAGCCTTCGGAAGATCCATTCCCTGACATAGACCTGAGCAAGTCACGCAAGCGTAAGCGTGGTGTTATCGAGGATGATTCCGGCTCAGGAGAGTATCGCCCTGGAACTGACACGGATGATTTTCTGATCGATGTTGGTGAAGGTTCACCTTCTCGAAAATCCTCACGGTTTAGAAAACGACTAGGAGCAGCTCCGAGGGCAAGAAAAGGGTTCCCCGCCGGGCGCCGAAAGGCGGAAGAGACCATAGATGAGAGCAATGAGCCCGAGATCACCCCCAAGCGCCAGCGTAAGAGGCCGCGAAGACTCCTTGATGATGCGACGATCGATGAAATTGACGAGGCGCTTATAGTAGAGGCGCAGCCCGCGATTACACCGAAACGTCGGGGTAGGAAACCGAAACATATCAAAGAAAAGGAGATGGCCGAGGCATTGAAGTTAGCTGAAAGCACCAACATCGACGCCAAGGGAGGTGAAGACGATACGGTGGTTATTGGAGGAGCTGGGCCGAGCAACGCTCCTGCGGTTAGTGTTCCGGGTAGCGCCCCAGAGAGTGCCAGCCATTTTAAACACACGGAGGCTAGATTGGAGCTCGACGACTCGGACTCGGCAGCCGAGGAGGACACACCTTCCCGTGTACGAACCCGACGCCAGGCGAAGGAGATCGTAGAGTCTAGTCCGCTCTCGACCCCTGACTCGGATATCGAAATTCCCGACGGACTCGACCTCGACCTGTCCGAGTCGGACCTACGCCCGATATCCAGAAGGGGGCGTCCGAGGAAGGGCGCAAGCGGCGACGACGAGTACAACGGGAACAGCTGGAACGACAGTGACGGTGGTAGGCATCACGGCGCCGATAGCGAGGATAGCGAAGACGAGGACGGCCTGCCTATCGATCGCACAAGGACGAGACGTCGGCCCGCTAGGTACGAAGACTAGGAGTCGGACTCCAGCAGCAACACGCCCTTAGCAGTCATCAGGGAGAACATGAGGAGAGCTAGGAAGCAGAAGGAAGACGAGGAAAGAGCGAAGAGGCGTGAGGACGAGAAGAGAGCTAAGAAGCGCGAGGACGAGAAGAGAGCTAAGAAGCGTGAGGACGAGAAGAAGGCTAAGAAGCGGGCGAAGGTACGACGGAGATTGAAGCGATTGGAGAAAAGAGTTAAGGAGTTAAAGAAGGACGAGAAGAGAATTAAGACGAAGAGAAGAAAGCTACTGGAGAGATCGAAGCCATCCGAGAAAAGGGCTAGGAAATTAAAGGAGGACAAGAAGAGAGTCAAGGGGAAGAGGATGAGGTTACTAAAGAGGTCGAAACGATTAGAGAAAAGAGCTGGGAAGTTGAAGTAGGACCACGCCATAGCGCCGAGAGAGGTCTCGAAGCGATCTTCGAGGGTGCTTCGCCAGGAGGGCAAACCTAACTCGAAACATCACTGTCGATCTTGCTTGCACCGTCCGAACTCACCACACCATATCCAGCACATACAACCCGACCTCGAATCTATCGATGTGGACTAGGACTTATATCAACACCAAGTCCACCATACTACAATCCAAACCTGCGTATTCTCCGAGTCTCAGCCATCGGGCCGTCTACACTTGCTGCTTGCCATGGAGATATCTTGCAACACCTTCTGAAGCCCGGAAGACTAGTCGCGGAGACAATGGATGTTCAACCTTGCTCAACGCCATCGAGAATGACTTCGCCATTTGCTATGACTCTACGTAGCACCGCTGAGTACCATGGCTACCTATGGTAAGGGTGGCGAATACGCCTCGGGAGGCGGAATGATATGGCCAACATTGCAAAATATCCGAGGTCAAGTTGAGCTATGTTTCGCAGAGCAATTTTAGCAGAGCAATTAGTCAAGCAATGAATTCAACGATTTGGTTTCGCATACTTCGTGGTCTTAACTACACGAGTGATAACCTATTTATGGATGTGATGCAAATCCCCCTCATGACCTTGAAAGTGACTTGAGGTACAACAGAGCTCATCTACATACCACCTATAACAACATATCACTTCACCCCTTATCATTCACAAGCAACTCTACTCTCAACTCTAGGAATGATATGAAAAAAGCCCATTTTTCCATTAGCTACTAGCTACCCTACGTAGTATTTATTGCTCCAAAAAGAGGACAAGCGTTGGCAATACGAGCAAGCGACCAAGAAGCCCTCGTTAAGCCCAGCAAAAAGCCAGGCGATGATAATTACCTAAGTGAAGCAACTTCATGAAGAAAAAAAAAACCTCCCAATGAATGGTAATGTACACACAACACACACACACACGACACACGCGAATAACGTCAACAAGAACAGTACTGGTAGTAGCGACACGCCGTTTTCCCTCCCTTTCCTCCCCTTTTTCCCTTGCAGAAAAAAAAACATAGGGTCGGGAGAACCATATTTTCTCTTTCTTCCCTTCTCTTTCTAATAGCCGGTAAAATATCCTCCCCTTCTCTCGGGCACTCAGGTCCGTTTTTTATTCCCACGCTGTTGGTACTGAGCAGGACCGTTTCTGGCACCTTCTCTTTCTTGCGGCGAGGATTGCTACACCCTCGCTTTCCCCCCCCTTATGCCCGTGGCATTGTTCTGTGTGCCGTCGAGTTGGATTGACTAGATAGGTAGGCTAAGTCGACTTTTTTGACGCCGGGACTTGCCGCTATATTCCGTCCCCTCCCCCGGTCCACCGCGTTTGTTGGCTCTCGGGTTGCGGTCATACTATTGGAGGCGAGGGAAGGCTCGTAGGCCTAAGGTTATGTTTCGTGTCCTTACTCGTAATCATGCGGGTCCTTCAAGTCGTTTCCACGCGAAATGAATTCGTCCATACGATCGTTTGGCAAGGGCTAATCTTGGAGCGGCCCTTCAGAGAAGGTGGTCCTACACACTCTGAGGGTATACACTGGCGGGCTGGAGAAGATATGTTAGAACTAAGACAGCGTTAAAAAAGCAGCATGTTCACGTACCGGGCTGTTCAACATATTGTTACGTTTGTTCCTGCCCTTCTTAATGTGGCTCTTGAGCGCAGAGGAGTCGAGCGGCTTGAGCAGTTCGAAGCTACAAAGAAGCTCTGAAGAAACGGACATGACAGCGCCCCAGTTATCAAATTCGCCGCAATACTAGGGATTGTTATTAGTACAGGTATAAATGGTGACGTGGATCAGTACTACACTTACGTTGGGCGCACTAAAGACAGTAACCAGAACCCTATCGTTGAAAAATTCGTACCCGTCTTCGACCACCATGTGCGCTCGGCAGACAAGATCGAAATCGTGGGTTGCAAGGAATTCGGTGATAACCTTTTTACCAAAACAGTAACTAACACCCCTTTCGTTGGCTTCCCAGTCGGCTTCCATATCGGCAGGGTCAGACCAGAGTAAGTCGTTGAGCAGACCGTAATCAGGGACGTCAGTTGGGCGAGCAATGTTTCGGATATCATCCATATGGCTTAGAGCCGGAGACAAACCTCCGTGGACGCAGAAAATCTTGCCAGCGACAATAGCAGCGATGGGTAAGGTATTAAAGCAGTCAATAAAGGTCTTCCAAATTTTAACGTTGCATCTTCGTTTGCACTCGTCGTAAAATCCGTAAACCCTGGTCACGTTGGCACATTCGTGGTTCCCGCGTAGGAGAAAGAAGTTCTCGGGGTATTTGAGCTTATAGCATAACAGGAGCAAGATGGTCTCGAGAGATTGCTTCCCCCTGTCGACGTAGTCCCCTAGGAAGAGGTAGTTGGCGCTTGGCGGAAAGCCGCACATCTCGAACATGCGAATGAGGTCCGTGTACTGACCGTGAACGTCGCCAACGATCTTGACCGGCGCATCGAGCTCCAGTAGGGCGGGCTGCGTTAGTAAACATTCGCGAGCCCTTTGGCAGATGGCGACTATTTCGGCATTCTTTAGACAAACACTCTTGGTTACTTTCCCCGCGTATGCAGCATCTAGTAGGCGCTTGATGAAATCGTCAAGATCAATATCCTTGATGTCGCCCATAGCAATTCCGCCAGGGGATTCTTCCCTCGAAGGTGTCCCTGGCACCGAGATGATAGGGTTGATAACATTATCCTTCTTCACTAAGATGGGCGCACCAGGCTGCACTTGTATGTGCGGGTTCGGGTTCACGACCCCGGTAGGTGGCTGATCCGACACGTGGTCAACCTCGCCAGAAGCTTGAGCGGCATGTAGATCGCCATGCCCAGCACGGATAGAAGCAGACTGGACGGGAGAAGGAGGTGGTTGATCATCAGGGAACGGGCTTGTCGGGTCTGGTGATCTTGGTGACGCCGGAGAAGTCATAGAGTCGGCACGGCTCGTCCTCGACCTACTACTCTTCGCAGATTTCACAGACGCCGCGTCCGACTTGTCTCCCAGGCCATCTCCGTTAGATATGATAGCCGAGCTTCGCGGACTGTCCGTTTTTCCACCACCCGGTATCTTGGATCGAAGCGCTTTGAAGGAACGGGCCGACTCCTTGGTATCCGACTTGCCAAACGAAGGGTAGGATTGTAGGTTTTCGACGCGGTCACTACCCGATCCGCTGCCCAAGCTCTTGGAGCTTCCTCCTTCTTTCGAGGCTTGGTTTCCCATGGTCTCGTGTCAGACGACGACAATTCTCGACAGGTGAGTTACGTGGTCCAGCTTCGCGATGGAGATAGCTAGGTAGCTTTCAATCTACCCCAAAATTAATATAAAAAGGCCCAGACGCCCACCCTCTGGTGTTGGAGATCCTATGGCGTAGTATTTTTATTTTTTATTCTTTGTCTACGGCCAAAGTGCTAGGGAGGATGGAATAGTCGGTCAAGGACGGAGAGGAGGAGAGCGGCGGAAGAAGAGTTGGGAGCCGTTTTGTCCTCCGTCTTTGTAGCTGGTGCTTAGGATGAGCGCCAGTGTTTGCGATATACAAGATCGGAAGTATAAGGAAGTAGAAGTAGATTGATATTGGGGTATAGTAGAATCCCGTCGCGATCAAACGGAGGTGTCGGCGGGGGAGAAAATCGGTACTGACAGGATTGCGTAAGAGGCTTTGTTGAGGAGATTTTTAAGGCTGGAGGCAATGCAAATTAATCTAAACTTGTAGGTTCCGAACTATCAGCTACGGGGCTCATGCGTATCGAGGTCGCACATGTATGATGAGGGTCGGCAGTTGTACAATTGATGATGAGAAAGCAGGATGATTAATTTGCAACCGTTACCCGGGGAGTTGCGGAGGAGACAGAAGGAGAAATAGAAAGATGAGGTAAGAGATGTGCAAAACGGAAGGGGAGATGGGAGTGGGAGTGTTGATAATGATGACGATCTCCAAGGTTTGGTTCGTCTCTTTTTTTTATTTTATTTTTTATTTTTCTCTCCTCTAATTTTTCATATAACGAGGTAAGGTAAGGTAAAGCAAGGTAAAGGGTATGGGGAGGTAAGGTATAGTTATTGGTATAGATAGGTTTAGGTATCTTACTCCTCTCTTTTTGGGGATCAATACATCAGAGAAATATGATGTGAAAATGCGGGGAGAAGCTTTTCCTGCTTGCTTCCTTTGGGAATTGCGGCCAACGTATGATGAGTAAGGTAGAGAAAAGATAAGACACGGGCTTAAGCATGGCATGGCATGGAAAGAGACAAGACGGGATAACATACCCAAGAAGAGGATCCAAACGTTCAAGGGGTACTCCTCTGGTACTGTGCTAAGTCTAACCTAGCCTCTTGGGCGGGGGAGGCCAAGAACAGAGGTCAGAGGTCAGAGGTCAGAAGAGAACGTGCTAGACTTTGGTGGATCTTTTGGTCTCGGCGCCAAGTAACGAGGGTTACCGTCTCACCGCACGATGCTAGTGTACCTAGCAGCTAGCCTGATCGATTACTTATGTACCTATTGTGAAGATATGCCCAAAGGTGTCTATATTTTGATTTTTTTTAGTAAAAAAAAAAAAAAAAGACTGTCTGTGTTGATGTTGGTAGTGACGACAGATGCTCGGCCCAGATTGGTCGGATTGTTACAATGCACAAATTGCAAATGAAATGCGAATGCGAATGCAAATAGAAAATGGTCGCTTCCTTTATTTTTGGGGAGGGGTTCCCATTGGGTCGGTGGTTCGTCTTCTTTTTTATTCTTCTATGTATGTAGTTTGGGTCGGGTATAGAGAAAACAATGAATGCTGCGGCACAGCACGTTGGAATTCCGAGCTTCGTGATAAGTTGGGTTTTTGGTTTTGGGTCTGAATGATGTTTGAAGAATAGCAGTGACTGGACTGGATTGGATAACACAAGTAAGTTGACAGGAGTCAGGATAGAAAAGAGTCAGTGAATGAATGTACGTACGATAAAAGTATCAAACTACCTAATGTAGTATTGGTATCAATACCTAAACTTTCTCAAAGTTATAGTGGACTACCTTGTACGTCCTACTGTGGGCGGGCGTCTTGTCTTGCAGCAAGCAGAACAAGTGGAGTAACCTAGTACGGAGTAAGCATGTACAGTTGTACGAGACAAACAGCCAAAAAGTACCAGACCGCCAAGTGCCTATTACGTAGGTACATGTAGGTACTGGTTAGGTATGTTAATGGCGGGGCTCCGTCTTTGTCTTTCAAAGCTCGAGTCAAGTCAAGTCGTCGTCTACTTATCTCCATATTTTTATACAGATCTGTACGGCACAAGAGCTAGTCTTTATCGTCGCTTCTGATGGATGACAAAGAAGAGAGATTCGGAAGAAGATGGTTCTGGTTGTCTTATAACTCGGTTCATTTAAAATTCATAAATTGATTGTGTGGGGTTAGAAAGGTTAATAATACGTCTAACTCGACATCCACTGCCATCCAGCCTGCCAGGTACGGTAGGAGGTCATGTCATTTTGCCCTCTTTCCCCCTCCTCCATCCCACCTTACCAACTACATTAGTGCCTAAGACCGTTACTACGCAACTTTAGAAAAAACGAATGGACGACCGAACGGGCATTTCGAGAAGATCAACGTGACATGCAGACGGGAGCAATCTACAGAATACCAAAACTTCCAATAAGAACCCATCGAACGCGTCGATCAGGACATTTGATACCACCGTAATGCCACCTACTGCAAAGATGTCGACTCGGTCCCCGGCTTTTGTTCGTCGTTTTAATATGTGTTGCCTAAAACGGACAGTGGCAGTTGATTCTCGTTGTCCGATAGGCACAAGCACCTCATCATCCATGTTTCGTTTCAAGTTGCTGACTGTTTTAATTCTACGTATAAATCACCATACGTCCAAACGCTCCAAAATGCGAGTGAACAAATCTCGATATCGCGATGCTTGGCGGTGGCGATTACACACCCTTCGTGGTATTACAGAGATGCATCGAAGCCCTCTCGACCGTCTTGGCCTTAGGCCTGTCAGGTCTGCTTACTTGGCACCTGTCGTTCCAACATCGGATATCATTTCCATTGGAGTCTTACGAAAAGCTTGACACTGCAGTTAATACCGGTACCGTGGCAGTTGCATACACGCCAGCCCTTCAGCAAGTCTAGATTTATTAGCCAAGAACACGTTCTAGATAAGCAGACGCTAACAGGTAAGCTTTTCGAGATTGATAGAGTACAACTCCAATAGGAACCCGTTGCGTCGGGTTGTCTCCGTCGCTACCAGATCCAGTGAAAATCCTAAGGTATATCATCGGCGGCATAAGGCATCGGAAGTATATACCTTACTCTGTTGCCCAACATTTTGCTGTTCTGAGTTTCCGAATCTCCGCGGCTCTGTGAGACAGACTCAAAAATATGCTCCGTTGCGTCATCAATATAAGCATGAGACAATCCATCGAAGAGCATCAGTTCGTCATGTCTTAAGCCACGAGACACAATCTGGGGGGTGAAGACATACATAGGTCCCTAGACGTTGAAAAGAGGTACACGGAGATACTAATGAGGTAGCATCAAGTCAGGTTTGACAACGTCAATAGTCTAGACTTTTTCTTCACAAGCCAAGATCATGATCTGTTTACCCTTTCGTCATCGAATCGTTGCAATAGCAATTAAATACCCTAGAGTCAATGGTCACCGTCATTGGGTAGGACGACTTGCTATCACAACAGCCGTGCCGGAGTGACACCACCTAATTAAGAAGCTCATTAGTAGACAATGAAGGATAATAAGAGAATTCAAGACGTAAGGTAACTTCGTCCGGCTGATGCCATCAACCAACATGCGCAAGCAAGCTCCGAACTGGTCCGGTTCGTCGGTGCGTTCCGGATCGGCTAAGCATCCAGAGCACAGGGACGTTCCGATTTTCTCAACGCGGCAAGTAAGCAAGGTAGGGCTGGAAGGGAAAGATTCCCGATCCAAGATCCTCCAAGGAATCGACCGGCAGCACGAGGATAGCTGTCCATTATATAAAGTAGGTAAGAATAATAATCGGGAGTCCGGAAATTTTGGTGGCCTTGTCTCAACGAGTGCTACCCTTCGGTGATAGTTACGTACTATGCAAGCCACAGCCGTGAAACTTGGGCTTCCTCTATTTTTAGGTCGACACTTTGCTATCTAAGGATTTGCCCCGCGGCCTACCCTAGCAAGCCTGCCGTAGCGGCGCAGCCAAGGCCCCCTAGCTAGTTGACCCAGCCACATCAAGACAGCTGGGACGGACGGGCTCGAAGACACGCGTTGCTAAAGCTTCGTGCATAATATTCAAACTCTTGGCTTTTTGTCGGAATCCCCCTCTTCATCCCCCTTGTTTCTATGCCGTCTTTAACACCAACCTTCGTTGTTATCAGTAATCCTTCGTTATCATGCCATGAATACATATTTCCGTGATCTTGGGTCATCTTATCATATCATTCTTCTTTGAATCTTCTCTGAAGCTTATCTGAAGCTTATCTGAAGCTTCAATCGCAAAACATTCAAGTTCCATGATGGCCTCGAGTTATTTCGGAAAATCGACAAGACGAGATGGATGTCTTAGGTAGGTGGTCGCGGCATCGGAAAGAGAGTTAGAAGATGGGGTGTAAAGCCGCGTCAAGGGCATTGCCTCCCCGAACCTTTTTGTAATATGCTGGCGCCACACATCGCTCACGCAGTCGAACGCGCGGGGACATACGCAAGAAAGAATACGGAACATGCCAAAACTAGAACAAATCGAGAGATTTCACCCACCGCTAGCGAGGCTGATCTACATTTCCAATTGCACTTTACTTTACTTGCGACCGTACATAGATTACGAGCCTGCGAGCCAAGTCAACGCGGCCCAGTCCACTTTATCTGTTTTTCACTTTTTTCGTTTGCCATTCATCCCTTCGGTTTTTGGCTTCCCTCGTTGTTACCTAACCCTGCTGCCCTGCCGAGCTGTTAGGGTGTCTGCGCGTTTGATTGCTGCAACACCCGAAACATTAGAACAAACGTCCTGCAGAGTGCCAGTTTACGTTTCTGCTCTCCGCAAAATGGGCTAGGTACCCTCAGACTGCCGAGGCCGTCGGGCTGTAACCTGGCAGCCTGGCTAGTGCGCGATACTGCAAAAAGTTTTAATGGACTGGGGATTGGAATCCTTTAGATCGCTAGACCCCTATGTAGCAGCCGTTGGGCCCCCTGGGCCGTCGCCTAGCCCGGAATTGTGATGTGCCTTATTGGTCTTTTGTAGCGAAAAAAGTCAGCATGGTATTTCAGCTCCTGCAGCTCTCTGTCGCATCCCATCTATCTTCTCAAACTGCATTTTTGTGTCTGTCAGTGTTGAGCAACTAAAAATGGGTTTAGATGAAGCACTCGAAGCGTCAGCAAGAGTGATGATATATCCCTCGTCATGTTATCGAAGTTTCTTTCGTAACCTGTCTCGCCTCTGTTAGCGTACATAGTACATGATTAATTATCATGCGATAAATTCACAGCACGTGCTTTGAATGTACAATAGTGGACATTCGGTCGTCAGGCTGTGGCTTGTTCGGTTGCTATGTACGAATGAATGGGTCTTTTTTCTTTGTTTGGTGGAGTCGCATCCCGTTTAATCGGTATTTAATTGGTGGGTGTGCAGGGGGCTGAGCACGGCCCAAACAAGACATTGACCAGGTGAGCTGACGTCGACTGGAAGGGTACGAAGGGAACCCCCGCCGTCTCAAATGCTGTGCTGGCAGGGCTGGGTGTTGCCCGAAACTGCGCCACGCTTGCTTTTGGTTGCTAAGGATCTTAAGCAAGAAGTCCTATGATCGTCATTTGATGCGTAATAAATACAACCGTCTTACGCCCTCGGAACTACCTGTTTTTACGTCCCTTCATTCTCGTACTACAAAGCAAAAAAGTTTTATTTATTTATTACAATCTCGCCGTTAACGTTTATCGGGTTGGAACTTACCTATTCCACATTTGATTACATCAACGTTCGTTTAGTCTAACGGCCTTCACTCGTTGATACTACGCCAATACTACATACTTAACCTACTACCCTACTATCGTCGCGCATCGACTTAGTAAACACCATGGGTGTCGGAAGATATGTCTGCGTGGCTCTGCCTTTTATATTGACGGTAGGCAGCATCATCTGCTTCCTGATCGCTGGTCTTACCGGTGTCGCGAACAACAGCCTCTACCTCTTCGAAATCGATACTACCAACCTTTCTATTGATCGCCAAACCCTGCTGGAGCTAGCTGGCAACCTTACCAATGCCCAGAACATCACCAGCAACCTAGAGAACGCTGGAAGCAGCGTTTCGGATACCATCAACAATGCTAAGAACGACTTGAGCTCGCGCGCCCCGCAAGACGTATCCGACATCATCAGTGGACTGGCTGGAGATGGTAGCAACATTACCGCTGCACAGCTCGGTGTCGACAACAAGTACGACTTCACTCTCTGGAACTACTGCACCATTCCGGCCAACGGAAGCGCCAACTGCACCACGGCCAAGTTCAACTGGGCTGAACAAGACCTCAACACCGACTGGATCAACACCCTGAACAGCACTTTCGGCAACGTGACCATTCCTGACGAGTTGAATGACACTTTGACCACATTCAAGACCCTCGTAAAATGGACCGAAGTTGTTTACATCATCGCTATGATCGCTCTTGGCCTCGAGCTCGTCGTGGGTCTGTTCACCGCCTGCTCGCGTCTGGTCTCGTGCCTGACTTGGTTGATCTCCGGTGTCGCCACTCTATTCGCCATCGCTGCCGCGGCTATGATGACCGCTCTGGCTGCCGTTGTGGTCGGTGTGGTAAAGGGTGCCGTTTCGCAATATGGCGGTGATGCCCACTTGGGTAACAACTTCTTAGCCTGCATTTGGATCGGTGTCGCATTCGCTCTCGGCGCCAGCCTGTTCTGGCTCTTCTCCATCTGCTGCTGCAAGCCCGAGCACCGCCCGTACAACAAGCATGCGCGAAACGGCTCTGAGGCTGAGAAGTTCCTCCCCGGTGCCTACACCCCGCTGGGTGAGCCCGCCGCCAACCGCAACTCCGGCTACAACAACCAGTTCGGTGGTCCGCAGCGTGGTGGAGCCCGCTCGGACATGGCCTACGAGCCCTACTCTCACGCTCGTTAAGCGCAGATCGATTGTCGATCAAGAAAAGGTGGCGAGTTGATTTGGTGCGAGATAGTCACGAGGTTATCGAATCTTGCATTATGCCGGCGTTCAGGTTGGGGAATGACAAGACTGGTTGAACGAGTTGCTTCTTAGGGGCATGGAAGAGAGTATAGATGGATAGCATTTCCTATGCAAAGGAAATACCCAGGTTTTCATGACACTATTCTATTCGGACATAATGAATTGAGATGAATAATTGCATTCAACAATATGTGCGTTCAATTGCCCCCAGTGAAGTTCAGTTTTGAATGAGGTTTGAAATAGAATTGGGAAAAGGTCTAGGTCCAGGACTCGTCGCAATAAGAATGAACCAATCACGTGCATTTGTTAAACGGTAGAAATTTTCTAGAAGCTTTCTAAACTTACAGTAACATCTAACGAGGTACATGTAATATTGTAATATTGGGCAAAGGACGGCAAAGACGCTGGCTTCAACTTAAATTTTCTTGTTGTGCAGCCACATGGCAAAATCTCCGAGTAGCTATTTCCGATGTCTCGCGAGGTAAGTGTCACTCTTGCTCAAATTGAAGAAATTTGAAATTTCGGTACCCCACGAACCCCGCCAGACCGTGGAACTTACCACACAAAATACCTACCTAAATACCTAATCCACAGGAAGAGATGTATACGTGCTCGGACTGACTTCTCATGCAGCCGGCTACTCTGGGACACCTCAGTAGGGAATATGTGCTGAACCCCATTACGGCTTTGGCCTTCTACAAATCATCGAACGATGGACAGCAATACTTATTAGCTGGGGAAGATACAGATATCAAGATCTACCATGTCCAGACTTCACGCGTCTGTGGTCAGTTATCCGTGTTCCGGGCCCAGTCTATCCAAGGCATCGCCGTCCCTCCGGGCGACGTAGCCCAGCAGCAGCAGCGTCAGATCCTTGTCTGGGGTGGGCACTCTGTCAAAGTGTTGTCTGGAGATACGATCGAGGGGCTAATCTCCGGTCAAAATGACAACCAAAGTTTGCCCAAAGGTGCTACCGCCGAGACCAGAGCGCCGGATTGGGTGTTCGATGGGAGAATTTCGCCCTTTGGAGATGGCCGCATCGTTCTACTCACCGCGCACAATGAAGTCATACAGGCCCACGTGGATCCGGCCCGGGGTTCCCTCGTTTTCGGCGGCGTCCAATCCCCGTCGAGGCCGATTCTCTATTCGGGCAACTTCTTCTGGGTGTCTAAGGACTGTGTGCTTGTAGCCGCCGGCACGGTTTTTGGCGAGATTCTCTTCTGGAGATGTCACCTCGGCGCCGAGAAGCAGGATCCAAGTTGCGAGGTTCTCTTCGTATTTACTGGCCACGAAGGTTCGATATTCGGCGTCCATATCTCTCCTGAAATCTATACCTCTACCGGAGAGACGTTAAGATTATTAGCGAGTTGCAGTGACGATAGGACCATCCGAGTCTGGGACATCACTGAAAGACGTGAGAAGCCCGAACATCTAGGCCAGGGGTACGAGAACGGTATCTCGAACGCGCGGGAGACTGGATTCGGGAACAATTCAGAGGCCACGGAACACGATGACTCTTCGACGAGATGCGTGGCAACGGCCATGGGTCATGCGTCGAGGATATGGGAGGTCGAGTTCCCGCAGGACCAGCTGTTATGCCAGACCTCTAACATAGTTGAGATTTATTCATTTGGTGAAGATGCCACTGCTCAAAAATGGAATCTCTCTTTGGACCCACGGCCAGTTACATCTGATGCCCCTGATGCTCCTTCCACAAAGCCCGCGGCCGAATTGACGCACCAGTCGACTTTCTCCAATCACAGCGGAAAGCATATATGGTCCCATGCATTGGCCTCTAATCCAAATGACGGTCTCATAATCGCGACTGGCGGTGCTGATGGGAAGGTTGCCCTAATAGGGGCTGGCACCTCGCACCTTGCATTGAGAAAGTCGAGTGGCAATGGTCTATTGCCGACCAACAACACTACGGATGGAAGGAAGGCCGTCCCGTGGTCCCTTGCAGACGTAGTACAATCATTCCAAACTACAACAGCTCCCCAAGACACTTCGGGCAGTCAAGCTACACCCTCGCTAAATACAAAGCCTAAAAACGCGAAGGAAGCTTTCAATCGATATACGTTTGTATCTGATAGGCGGCTACTCGCTGCTACTAATTCGGGCCGAGTGTTCGTCGGCACTTTTGAGGATGAGCTTACGTGGAAAGAGCTTATTCTTCCAGACGAGATCGGGCAAATTGTCTTCTCACATGCTTTGCTTGGGACCTTGGAGGCAAACCCGATGGCTCTCGTCGGCACTACTAATGGCGACATATACAACTATGACAAATCAGGGGGCGAATCTCTTCAATTACTAACCAAGGTAGAAGGCAAGGTAGCACAAATACTCTACTTGTCCGGTACCAGCAAAGTACCCGTTACAGAGGGCGACAAATTTGTCCAGAATGGTAACACTACGATATCTGATGGGAATTTACGGTTTCTCGTTACCATCCTACGCAGTGACAAGGCTATTATTATTCAAGTTAATCCTAGCACATTGACAACAAAACACATTGAAGTTGCCTTAGATCCTGGGTTCATGGTCACGGCCGCCGCATTCGTGCATGGTCATCTTCTCATTGGGTCGAGAAAGGGCTTCATTGCTGTCTTCGCGCAAGGCCAAGACAGCAACTATTCCCCCATACTCACTATCGAAGTCCATCGGAACGAAGCCATTACCTCAATACTCCCGCTTGGTAGTCGGGGTGACCAATCACACAACTATGTCTTGAGCACGTGTCGCGATGGCAAGTACAGGATTCACGAGATCGTAACTATAGATAGCCAAGCCAACGCTGTACTACTCCACGAGGCGTTACCGCCGTTTGTGTCTTCCATTGAAGGGGCATGGCTCTCCGATAACGGTGACAGTGCCAAGGATCTCATCCTTTGCGGATTCCGGAGCCACAACTTCATCGTCTGGAATGAAACACAGCGTCACGAGGTCGCCACGGTAGACTGCGGAGGCTCGTCCCGGAGCTATGCCTGGACGCCACGTGCGAGCCACCCGGACGGGTTCCGATTCGTGTTCACGAAGGCGGGGCAGATGCAAGTGTTCTCCCAGACGGCCAACCCATGCAGGGCGCTCAAAGTAGGAGGCCACGGGCGTGAAATTAAGGCGGTGAGCGTTTCTGGGCGTTACATCGCAACGGCCGCCGAGGACACCGTGGTACGGATATGGGAATACGACAGCAATGACCGGACAAGGCTGCATTGTGTCGCGGCTCTAGAGAAGCACGCCGCCGGCATCCAGGCCCTGAAGTGGTACAAGAACGAATACCTCTTCAGCAGCGCCGGCAACGAGGAGTTCTTCGTGTGGAAGATTAACCAACTCGAAAGCGATGATTTTACTGGGCTCGCTGTCGTGTGCGAGGCCGTGTTCCCGGACCGCACCGAGGTGGGCGATGCGCGCATCACGGATTTCGATGTTGATATTTTACATGGAGAGTTTCGTATCTCCATGGCGCTGTCGAACTCGACGTGGCAGACGTACGCTTATACCTGTAAAGCTGGGTTCCGTCTGCTAGGGCGGTCGTCATACACCGGAGCGTGTCTCACGCAAATTCGACATCTTGGTAGAACTCATATCTTGACTGCGGCTACGGATGGGCATATAGCTATTTATCCCAGCACAGAGCAGGCACCAGAAGCAGATGGCCAAACCCCAGCCAAAACCGAGATTTTACCCGTCGTTGCGAAATTGCACCAGAACACCATCAAATCCCTCGACGTGCGTCAAGTTGCCCCCGCCAACGGAAACACATTAGAATATATAGTCGTCGCAGGTGGCGATGACAATGCGCTGGGTCTTATGCATGTTTCCTTCTCCTCCCAGGATACATCTGCAATCGCAATCAAGGGCAAATATATCATACGCTCTGCACATGCAGCAGCCATAACAGGCATAGCCATCGCGCGTCTTGAGAATGACAGCAGAGCTGTAGTCGTAGTCACCTCGAGTAATGACCAGCGCGTCAAAGTCTGGCGCTTGGTTGGGTGGCAGCAACCTAGCGGACAACTGAGGGCGCAGCTCCTCGATGAGAGGTATAGCTCCGTTGCTGACGCTGGGGACCTGGATGTCTTTGAAGATGTTGACACAAGTGGGCATGCGGATGGAAGAGGAGCATGCAAGAAAATGAAGATCATCGTTGTCGGTGTTGGCGTTGAGATTTGGGAGTTGGACGTGTGAAGGGTCAGTAGGGAGGGTTAAAGGGGCGTTGGGAAAGAGGGCTTAGCAAGCTACCTCATACCCGAATTAATATATTAGAGGTATCCTGATGTTTATGCCTTATGAGCGACGCTTTCTCCAGGAATTGCCGAATTCCGTACAATCTGCTTTAGTAGATTTCAGTTACCATTGTCCCTCGAAGATGCATGTGTATCATATTAGCCTAACCTCAAGGTTTTGTGCTAAGTCTTGCCTATTGAGATCACGAAAAGTAACTCGGAGAATACCCTCAAATAAGATAGATATGTCGTTCATTTTCATATGTTTTCCTCCTCTATATTCGGTACTATTGAATCCCGAATTTAGGTAAGGGTCGTTCAATAAGCCGCTCGTGATCGGTGCATAATGAGGTTAAAGGCGTTATTATAGTACACCTAAATACGGCACCTGCTTTATCACTTAGGATCATTCAAATAACTAACTTTAAATTATGCTTCACCGTTATTAAAGCAAAGCTAAAAGAGTTTGGGTAAAAATAATGCATCGAAAAATAAAAACACGCAAAATTTTTAATTCTTGACCCCGACCCGATTTGAACGGATAACCTTTCCATCTGGAGTGGAACGCGCTGCCGTTGCGCCACAGGGCCTTTAGATGCTGCATTCATTTGATGTATGATTTTTATGTTTAGCTTGAATATTTGAGGCAAACTTCCGTGTGTAATGGAATTAGTCATAGCGTGGGTATAGGTAGGCGCCTAAGGTAGAAAGAGCAATTGACGTCTACCTGGCTCTTCCACTGTGTAAAAAAAAGGAAGGAACGAGGACGCATACCGTCGTCTTCAAAACGGTAACGCGCTCTGTTTTCTACCTGCAATCCTCATGGTTGCTACTACCTACGCTATTTCCTCTAGCTCCTATTGAGAAGCTCCTACCTTGTTTGTAGGCAACTCTCAATTTAGCTTCGATTTCTACCATGCTCTGACAAAGTGCCTTCCCTCTCGGGAGCGGTGACAGCTCCAGTGAACTTTCCCTAGGTTTGCTCAATTCAAGGTGCATAAGTTAGGAAGGGCGCGACACTGGATCTAGGATTCGTCTCGGCAAGTGGTAACGAGAGTAGAGGTATTTGTGCATGAAGGACTTTGGTCGTTGGACATCCTAATGCATTGCAATGGCCTCCTTGTTCTCATAGTCGGTCCTCTCTCTTCCCATCGACCAACGATACGCCTCATGTCAATGTTTAGATTCGAGATTCAGCTGGCGAATCAATGCCGAAGAGTATTCTGTAAGATATAGTCTTAGCTATGAAAGAGACAATGGGCACCAACGAGCAAGAAAAAGACACAGCGACGAAGAAGATAAGTGGATGCTCTATGTTCCATTGGGGATCCTGAAGGTAGAAAGTGGAACAAGGTGAGGTGGATGAAGAGCAGTGCATATCACTTAGCTTCTCTGCAGGGGGAAGAAAGAAAGAAAAGGAGAAAGGAGAGGAGTTAGAGAAGAGAAGGAAGGAGATGATAAACATCACCGGTAGCGAGAGACGATATTTCATTGCGTATTCTATCATTCTCGTGTGCCTACTATCGAACAAATCCATACAAACAACTAACCATAACGTATATCGCAACAACCGCACATCGCTGCCAAGGGGACTTGCCCATAACCAAATGCCTTATTTACAGCTTCTACCACCGCCACATTATACCCCTTATCTTCCTATCTCCGGAAATAGCTCTTCTCCACCGTTCTTAGTATAAGATAAGTAACCGCCGTGAAACAAAACGCGAGCTCGAACCCTACATCACCACCAAAAGGGGCCGTACCACAAAGCAGGCCGATGGGGCCCACGAACCAAGTCTGTGACATGCCAAGGACCGCTCCAGCAACACCAAAACAGAATGCAGTCATGGCGGCGAATCCGGGGGGTAGGCGGCGAGGTTCGCAATAGTCCTCAGGGGTATAGTTCAAGAACGAAGAGCGGCGGAAGACAAAGTGCTCAGTAAGGGAGACTCCTTCGTAGATGGCGAGCCAGTATCCGATGCACAACATGAAGCTCTCGAGCGCGGATTCGAAGTTATCGTAGCCCGGGATAGAGATGGCGATGTACACTGCGGTGGCGACCAGGGTCCAGATGAAACGCGGCACGCGACGAGTCTTCTCCGAGAGGACTTGCAAGGACAGAGAGACGGAGTAGATGTTCGGACAGTTATTGCCGATGATGGATAGACCCAAGATCACGAGGCAGAACTCGCCAAAGTGGCCGAGCTTAGGTACGAGGACCTGTGCCAGCATGCCGCCAATGTGAGCGTCGTTGTAGGAGTTGAGGTACGCTTCGTTGGAAGCCATGGCGGTGGCGACCGCTAGTCCAAGCAGCTCGGTGAAGCACAACGAAACGAAAAGGCCGAGAAACGTCACAAAGAAAATGGACCTCCGCGAGCTGTTGACGGGTTGGTACACTGTATAATCCGCTGCATATGAGGTCCAGCCCGTCGCGAATCCAAACACAGACGCGGCAAAAGAAAGGATACTGCCGGCCTCCGATGGTCCAGTTGCGAGGGGCAGCAAGTTGTCGAATTCGCCTGAGTGGGCAAATGTGCCCAACACAATCATGAATATGACGAATATCGGAATCCATGACCACTTCTCGTAAATATGTACTACTCGATAGCCAAATGTACAGATTGCAAGGGTTGCGACAGCTATTACTAGAATGCCAGCCCAACCGGGAACGTCTGAATTTACAGCGTGAAAGAACTGGGCGCCGACAATGACGTTGACGGAAGACCACCCAAGGCAGGCTAATATGTTGAATATGGCAACTGTGAAGCGGTGGATAGTTAGAGCGAAGACTTGGTATATATATAAGGCAGTTATGACAGGAAAATGAACGTGTTCGGCTGGGTTAGGTATGCTTACTCAGTTTGACACCATAAAAGCCAAAGTAGAAGCGTGATAGCACCATTTGGCGCAGACCGAAGCGTGGTCCGAAGGTTGAGAAGAAACACACGGGCATAATTCCCAGAATATTGAGGAATATGATCGTCAAAGCGCTATCCACGAACCCAAGGTCAAAGACCGGCAGCGCGAGAGCACCAATCGCAAAGGACGAGACGACCATATTCGCAGAGAACCACTGGATAACGTTAGCATTTACACTATAATGAATGAAAGATGAAATGCCAATCTCACCAAAGTTCCGATTTGGAATATGCTCGAGTCTGTTCTCTCGTCGCTGGGCACGCGCTCAATGCCTCTCTGCTCTATGTTGAACTTGGCAGCGAACCGCTGAAGCTTAGCATACATGGATTCGCCCGATACAAACTGCTGCGCATGGACGGCATTGCCGTCGCTGATGTAGCCGGAGCCATAATCGGTCGCCGGGTGCTTCTCTCTTTGCGCGCTCAAGCCGCTCTCCAGCTCGGAGCTACCACCCGAGTCTGACATCTTGTTCTTGAACATCTGTAGGTAAAGTTTCAAAAACCAAAAAACCAAAAACAAAAACAAAAATCTTTTGAGTATGAGCGATAAATCGGATGAGATGCCAGCCGTAACTTAATCTTGTCTTGTGGTTAGCCGATGCCGAGATGGTACGATTCGACCACTTAAGGTTTTGCGGGAATGCTTGATTACATGTTTTAAGTAGCTGAAGCTGTGTCGTCAATTCCTCGCCTTGTTTAGGGCAGCTCCGCCACGTGGGAGATGGATCGCGACGATCAAGACAGGTCGGAGGACGCCGACTTGAAGCGGAAAGAGGGAGTGAGATGAAACGGCGTTTATAGACAGGAACTAGAATACGCCACCGTGATACAAAAGAAGGCCAATTTACAAGAAAAAGGATCCAAGATGCAACGAGGCTTGCAGGAGGTTGTGTACCTATCTAAAGGTGAAGCTAGGTCAAGCCTAGTAGTCAGAGTGTGATATGCCGGAGAATGCTATTGGTCGGATGGCACAGATAAGTAATTCGACAGGGTGCGGGATCTGCAACGCGTGGCTTGCGATCCGGATTGGGGCTAAGTCCGGGGGGTAAGAAGTGGTATCTATTCAAACCGAGGTTTTCCAATGACTATTGTACGTCGAATCATGTCACATTGGCCAAAAAGGTTGTGTGCTTCCCCTCTGAATCCAGTATACACATCCCTAATATCCCAGGAGGGCGGGAGCACACGGCCTCTAGTTACCAGCAAATGCGGTAAAAGAGATTAGATATTTCTTATAGCAGGAGGTCCGCTTATAGAAGAGGAGGCAAACTTCAACGATCAGCTAATAGTCGACGAGATAGACCTATCGAAATAACTCGAACGAAGCAAGCGGCAATAGTGATAGTAGAGGACTCATGTAAGGGTTGATCCGATCTGAAAGTCGGAACACGTTCTGATCAGGTAGCAAGACAACTCAGATAGCAGCTCGGTGTCTTAACGGTCATAGCTCTCGCACGAGCAAGCAAACTAGTACTGTGGACAGAAAAGAGATTCGGTCTGACGAAGAAAGGGATTACCCGCATGGCGGGCAATAATAGAAGACTTTCGTGAGCTGTACGTGCATCAGAGGAGAAAGTTTGATTCAAGCCTTGGCCAGGTATATTCACTACTAGGGCTGCTAGGTTAGATTTCGACTCAAATAATCGCCTTGTACGCTCATAAGCACGAAGCACGCGCCAAGCTCGAGCCCAGGTGTGTAAGAGCTACACACGCACATCTGGCTGAGCGGTCAGCGTCTCGAATTGTGGAGTGAAGATCTGTACGAGATAATCGATTTTAGAGGTGCCTCTCAGGTGCTACCTAGGATCAGGGATGATGATTGAGTTCTCGAATTCTCTTGATCGGAGTCGAAGTCCTAGACCAGATGAGACATTCGTCCCAAGCGCTTACGTTGCAACTGTGACGTGATTGGTTTGGCTGTAACATTATTCAAAGGAGTTTGTTATCAAAGCCTTTGATGGTTGGGATAGCAGGGTAGTTATCTCTCCCTCCCGGTTTAACGTCGGCGAGCTAAGCAATTGAGGATTAATGCTTGATAAGGTAGTTCGGTCAAATGGAGAAGATGGAGAGAATTCAGACGGAAATGCCCGTGAGCATTAAGACAAGAGTGGATAGCCCAGAGTGGAGAGCCCCGGTATTCGGGAGCAGCCCTGGAATAAACACCCACTTCTAGATTTATTGCCCTGCAGTAGCGGGCTCTCAGCTGCCTATCGGCCCCTGCTTTATGCCCCGTAAGATTCACCTGCAAGTGACAAACAAAAGCTTATTCGAAGCTTATTCTTTATCTCTCGGATCTATCCCTGGCATTTGGCAATAATTGCATACCTGAACTTCTATTTCGTGAGGATTCCTCATGGAATACATGAGCACCTGAGTCCCCATTCAATTTCAATTCAATGTGCAATTCGGTACGAGAAAGCTCACACGAGCGTACCACCGCTCTGACTATTAGCAAAGGCCAATTGCGTTTGCAGTGCATGTTATGATTTAAAGCTATAAGGATACGAATTATTCCTCCAGCTTAATATTATTAATATATAAGTGTGCGTAGGTTTACCAAGGTTTTCAACAATCATAGCTAGGCTTATGAAGTAGGGGAAGAAATGAGAGAAGCAAACCAGTACCCCTGAATGCCTAGCATGAGCATCCGTCATCGCAAAGCAGCCAAGGATGGTGGGTGCGGGAAATCTTGCACCACGGACATTTTCCCCGATGTTTGGAATAGATTGCTCTGTCCTGCACGTCGGTTCGTGTAAGACGGAAAATCAGGGGCTTAAACTTGCGTGTGGGGAAGATGTGGATCGGAACAAGCACAACATCATGTTGAACGAGGCAGGCTGTGGCGATATTAGTTGCAACTTAAAAGCCTCACAGTCGCATTGAAGTCTTATGTGTTGTATAGCCAAGGACTTGTTTTACTCTCGAGTCCCCAACCTACAGAGACTTAGACCTTGAGATCACCTGAGGGGGAAATGACTGCTAGTCTACACTATGGGGTGACATGCACAGGTATGAAATCGACTCGGTTGATTAAAACATGAGGGGAAACAAAAGAAAAATACAATCTCGGTACCCGGGAAGCTGGTACTTGTCCACGTGCCAAGATCACGGTAAGAGGTATCACATCCTCGTGGATGTATGAGCGTCCTACCAGTGCCCCGTATGACGAGACTGGATCGTTCCGGGGCACGCGATTTCAACAGATGCCAATGGCCAACTTGGTAGGTTGGTATATGGAAGTTAGCGACAGCGATTAAGATCGTCAGTGTTATCTTCATTAGAATTTAGTACGACTAAACTAATCTGGAGAAAAGGAAGAAGCAGGGGAACAATGTAAAAGAGATGAGAATGAGAATTAGGACGGGAAGAGCTGGGGGTGAAGTACAAAAGAAGAAGTGGAAATATCTAAATAGGTATTAATCAACATAAAGTCGGGTAGATGGAATGCTTACGTGTAAATTATCTATCTTGTCATCAACATCGAGCATGCACATAAGCGTTGCGACAACGTGGCTACCCGCCTCAGACATGGGGATCCCGGACGCGGCCGGCAAACAATTCGCTGTTTGATTAGATGCTAACATCTACATTTTATGGATGTAGGAAAACAAACACTAACTGCCCAGTCCGACTGAGACATGATCCCGCAATCTGGCATCAGGAAAAACAAACGCTAGCCTAGGTAGTCTGATGGAGGCATAATGCTGCAAGCCATTAACTTGCCTACCTAAAAATGTGAGCCCCAGAGCAGGTACGTCACGACCTCACTTGCATGCCTAGTCCGGTCTTCGACGTTTTCTCGAGTGAGGTAGTGCCTTACCGGCGCCGGCGCTTTCTCGACGAAGCCAATGACAGCTCTGAGGGCAGATACCGTTGGACGACAAGAGTCGAGGTAGTACATCAGCGCTCCTACGATGAGCGGGCACTTTTCAGTATCAAAGTATAGATGATACGTCATGGCTATCTCACACTCGGGCGGGAAAAAACCACCCTTCCCCCATCCGACGAGCCATACCTTGTTGTTCTTGTCGAGGATGATGTTGCTCGGCTCTATTTGCATATGTGACAAGACGAAATTGTTGCCGTTTTGCCAACGTACATAGCTGGCTCTGTTGCCTACTCGCAGCGGATCGTTGTTGTAGTGGTAGACGAGGCCGTTGATGTGGTCTGTGAATGTATCTCCGTTCATCGCAAGTGGAGGAACACGGTTCCTGTGCGCAAAAGCTAAAGAGGGATGAGACCCCGCCGGACCAATGATGCTGGACGTTTTCTCTTGCATTGTTCGGGTTATTGTGGCAATTCGATGAGAGATATCGTGTTTCTTTATGTCGGAGAGGTGACCCCAGATGTCCATCAAGGCCTTGCCATCGATGTAGTCCATCACGATGATCCAATATCCGGTACGTGGATCTTCAAAGGCCCAGTGAACATTGGGTGCAAAAGACGCTTTCTGGAGAGTAAATAACATATCTGCCTCTGCTTTGGTGACGTTTTTTCCCCACTTGGCCACCAGCTTAGGAGTAATACGTGATATAGTAGTTCGAGTATCTGGTCGAAAGGAAATGACCGGAGTTCGCTTGTGATCGTAAACAATAGAGGTAAACCATCTTCGTGGGAGGTAGAGCAATTGTTCAAGTTCACAGTTCCCGAATGGAAAGGGAAAGCTGCTATCTTGGCTTCTGGTCTACGGAAATTAGTTGACGGTTGGAAAGGTACTCTGCGTCAACACGCCGATGGACGTAGATATTAAACTTACGTCGCTAAATTTTACGTGATTCCCTCCGCGGCCGTACCCGGTCCTCAGAGCCTAACGTGGGCCTTCTGGCACTGCCGGACAGCGAAATATGCTACCTACATTCTGCGGATTCTGTGGGTTTTGATAACTGAATGAGAACTCGACGGTGTGGTGCGGAAAGTGTGGTTGAGATGCACTGTCACCGAGATTAACATTAGATAAACGTCGTGTAAGGGTGCCGAGACGACGAGAAGGAGGCATGTAAACACGTTCTTTTAAGATCGAGCCAGAATTATCTACCCCTTGAGGCGAATGAGGCGGAATGGATGCCTCGTGAGGTGGAGCCGGGTTAGTGACTACCTGGGGAGGGGGAGTTGTAGATGGCGGAGATGGGCCAACTGCATTATGAGGTGAGGACGGACCCCCGTTGACTCCCCCATTGACTCCATTCTCGTTGGCCGATTGCCCGTTGGCCGACTGTGTTTTTGGCGACATATTGACGATATACAAACGAATGATATGTGTGATAGCTGTGTAGTAGTTTAGAGAAGAAGGTAGATGAATGAGTGGTTAGCTTACATACCTACCTTAGGGATAGAAGTTGAGCATGTAGCTAGGTCGCTTCTTTATATAGGTACCTACCTAGGTAGGTAGCTTTAAGGGTCATTTTTGCTGGATCTCGGGTTGCGCGAAGGGGTTACCTGCACCATTCCCTAACGTACGTTTAGATATAAGAAGTTGCAATTCTTTAAATCTATGGAGTCTCTAGGTACCTACCTAGGTAGGTAGTCTTTCTCTTCCTACTTTTAAAGAGCATAGGAGAGAACCACCAAGTTGCTTATATCTTTGGGGTAGTTGTTGTGTCCTTGGACAAGAGGCATGAAAGTACGTACGACTTGGAGTGCTCATTCTCTTAAGCCTAGGTACATACCTGCAGACATGGTCAAAGGAGACCCGTCTGGTGTATGCCACCACGGGTATCGTGATGACTCATGAGGATGCCCTAGGTATGAAAAACTCTTTGCAATTGTAATATCTGAGTTTGAGTGGACTGATTGAAATACGTAGAGCCGTTATCATATGTGAAGGATACGATGGAAAGGACGGATAAAGAATATGATACATCAAGGGCTATCTTTATTACATAAGCACGTCCGGAGCTCTTAGCCACAAGCTCCCCCTGGTCATCCAGCACGCCTCCCTGGTGCCTCGCTACCCGAACAAGGTTAGCGGCCGTTTGCTTGTTTCTATTTTTTGTCTTCGAAACTTCTGTCATCAACACCTGTCCAATCGCAACCTTCCTTTTCTCTACGAGATTTACGGTAAGGTCGGCTCAAAAGGCTATTACTTCTATTACTTATTACCTAAGTCTCATATTGCCATTTCTCGTTTCTAGATTGTCTTCTCGTATCTAATTACGCCGTGGTTCTTTCAACCTCTGTTCACTAAACTAGCCGATACGAGTAAGGTATTTCTAGCAAAGCTCGGCAAAATTTTAGGTCGTCAGGTTGGTGGGATCTTCAGCGAAATGCCAGTCCGCAGCCACGCGCCTCTCTTTCTAGGTACCTCCCGTCATGTTTTACACTCACAGCCACTGGCACGGAAATGACGAGATCCGTCAGTAGCTTTGACTCGCGTCTGCCATGTTATGTACCTAGCCATGTTGGTCGTTATCTGGCGAAAATTCCAACCCGCAATTCGTCATATGCCTACCTAGGGCTGCTAGGTAGTAATGGAACCACAGCCACAGAGTCTGGTGTAGATGACTGGGCCCTTCAGCCGCCTCAAGTCTAGCCGTATCTTTTTTTGCTGCGATAGCCGTAATGTACCTATTACTGTAATCGAACACTCGGCTCGAGGTTGGCTGTTTGTTGTGGCGTGCAAGGGCCAAAAGATACAGCATATATGTCCGAGTTCTGGCACCACCCTACCCTAGTGGTATCCATCCTGTGTTTTCTTTATATTGCGAAGTGCCACTGCTCATTTTCAAGGGCGGGCATTTTAATTGATATGATCCTCCTCTCATATATGTATCAGTGTTAGTTGACGCCGCTCGCTACGTTTATTATTAAATTAAAAAGTGATCGTCAAGAAGGATTCCAACAACATCGGAATTTACACAGATCCTTACCAACTTGGCTGTCAAATACCGCTCAGCTCTCCGGTTTTCAGTTTCTTCCTACACGCTTGGATACTTCTAGCGCACAGCGCAACGAGATCGTTCACGATGCAGTTCAATTTCATAATATCACTCATCTTGACTTTCTCATTACTAGGAGCGGCGTCGCCCATCCGCTGCCCAGACGTAGGTCTATTCAAAAAGCTTCCAAATTATCCTATCATCACTAACACACATCTAGTCAAAACGAGACGCAATTCTCAGCGGAGCGATGCCAGCTGAAGAATGCTGCAGCTACGGAGTCTGCAAAAACACAGTCGTGATTGCGATGGGACGGGCGGAGGAACCAGACAGCTCAGCAGTCAAGTACAACGAAAAACGATGATGACGCGGGCATGGTGTTTCTCCCACCAGATCCCACCAGAGAGCACCTAACACAGCACCAAGGCTTTAGCATGATATCGGCGTTTTTTCTAAGTGGTTTAAGCATCTGGCATTATCGGACGCACGGCGTTGAGAAGTGGGGCACTCGCCGCTTGAGAAGCTTGAGATACGGCTTGTTATCATCGATGGTCGAATCAAGACTTTACATCTGAACGATAGGAATGAGGATGAGGAACAAAACAATCTGCATTGCATCCCGGTGGAGTTATTTGGCGTTACATGCGACATGGGTCTCGACATGGACGACGTTACATACCGTCTTCGAGAAAAATACCCCAACTGTTGGAAAAATTTATCTAGGGAGCTAGGGAGCTAGGGAGCCATTTTGGTAACCCGTCAATACAACTACAAAATTGAAGTCCTCTTAATTGACTTGGTCCTTTGCAACTTGTTGAGACTATTAGATTTTACGAGGTGATTAAATTTATTAGGCTATCTACATCGTCAGATATCGCCTGGGCAACTTCCACTTGGCGGATGCGGCTTCAATGCCGCCAAGCCAGGCGAATATAGCGTGGAGCTACCTATTCGGCTGGTTTCTCGTATCTGCACAGACAGCAGATGCGGCTGTCTGATAATGCAAGCTTGTCTCTATATCGCACCTTCTTATCGCAGCTTTCTTTTCCACCAGCCATCTTTTTTCCACAAGTTTCATGTGAAGCCATCGTTCCGGACTAATACCTAGGCCCAGCGTGTCAGCAGCCACGGCTTCTGGAAGTTCTTGCTTTTCGGTACCACGTACGGCTTCGGCCGAATTCTCATTTGCCATGAACTTTCTCCAGTAGCCAATTGCGATACTGCGGCTGATGAATATTCCTCACCGGTTTCCTGTGTACTTCGTAGCAGTGAGCTCAATTGTGATATCATACCAGGTCAGCATCGAGCATGGGTGTCGAGCTAGAATGTCGAGCTAGAATCGGCCGAGACCAAACTGACATCCCGTTTCGTACTTTCTTATTGCGAACTTGTCCTAGCTTGTACATTTCAACGTGCGATTTAGTTATCTCGAGCCCTACGAGAGCGGCACGGCTTATGACTCGTATTAATGTCTGAATCGAGTCAGCGGTTCTCCAAGCTTGGACACAGTACACAGTAGAGCCTCTGCGATATAAATAGGCCCGGCTAACATATCGTTCGATACCCGAGGGAGCTATTTCTCTCTCACGTAACATCACGAGGTCAATCATAAACCGTATTGGAAATATTTCGAGTTGTTAATTAAAACGACAAAATGGCTGAGTAGAATTATCTGAGTCTTATGTTCCTGCTTCAAGTTTCTAGGTAGCTAGCTTGTGTCTGTCTCGAAGCTTACTAGGTAAACCTACATAAGAGCTTGGTGATAGCTTGAGTTTAATCATAGGTCCTCTTTTAACAATGGACTCTGAGAAGCAAGTAGTCACCTAAGATAGCTAAGCTGAGTAAGTTACAATACCTAGTTATCAGCCTGCATATGTACCTACTTTCACATGCGAGTTTATCATGGTTCCCTGTGACTTTGTCAAATTGACTGGGTGGATATTCCTGAACTCTCAAAGGCATGTGAAGCTTTGTCAATGACTTCGTTTACATTTCTCAAGGCGTATTTTACTTAGTCAGCAGCTCGAACACGAATTTTAGAGAAGTCTTTGAATTGCATTTAATGTGGCTAGCCATCTAGACTTCCATAGTAGATTGACACAGACGGCACTAACCTAGCGAACTCCACTTGGTCTTGGTCTGTTAGGGGCCAGGGCAAAATCTGCGTCCTCAACGCACACACGGAATATAAGACGCTTTTACTTGGACTCAATCATCTCCCCCCCAATCTGGGTTTCCAATGGGCTTGCAGTGGGGCATCCTTGGGGCTTCTGGCCCCTATCAGGGCTTGTGGTTTAGTGGTATAATACTCGCTTAGCATGTGAGAGACTCCGTTGTGAGATCTTCACCAGCATGTGAGTGGTCCGGGGTTCGATTCCCCGCGAGTCCATCAATGAGAGGTTAGAATCCTCACATACCATCTTTTTGGCATCTCGGTTGCGATTTTTGTTGATATTTTTATACTGGGAGGCAATATCATGTTTGGATGCACGTGCTTAACGATTAGAAGCTAGTAGCGAATAGAGTGTGGGCTAAATACTAGCAGTGGCAGCTGCCAGAAGGCAGGTGCAATCTGCAGCACTTTATTTATTTTCCATCGTTAGGAGGAGCATGAAATAGAGTCATACTTCCCCTATCTACCTAGGTACTTTGTGTATATTGCTAAACGAGCCGGACCAACAAACAGAAGCGGTGCTTGAAGATGTTTTAAATTAGCGATGCAGGATTCGAGTCCGCCATCGTCCGTCTTAATTGACGTTTGAGTAAGAGCTGTCTCGCGCAACAGGCGAGCTATGCACAACATGCAACCGAAATAGACAACAGTTTTACCAAGTCTTCCATTCCGCGGCTCTGGCTAAACGCCCACGCCGAATATCTACACTCATTCGCCCTATATACTTCTCTTTTGACTATAACACAGGAAGAAAAACCACGGCTTGCGCCACTCATGCTATGCTTCTCGCTGTCCAATATCGTAACTTCGTACCTATGTACATCTCATCTGCACCTTATCTACATGTAGGTACCTGACTTATCAAAGCACGACCAAGTTATTGATCTTCAACCCCTGGCTCTCGACGTGGTATCTCCTCCTTAAGCCAATACTCCGCGTCGTCTTCAGCACATCGTACGCCTCCTGGCCGCCGCCCGTCATCAGCATGGCGATCGGGTGGTGCCTCGGGATGCCTGCGGGCGTTTTTTGCGGCTCGTCGAGTAGCGGCCTTATATAATTGAACCCCCACGTGTCTTGCTCGTCTTCCCTATGGTAGTCCTTGTCGTCTGACACCACGACCACGAGCTGCAGCGCGTTGCTGTGCGGCGCGAACGACGGGATGTTAGCGAGCTTCTCCGAGAACGAGCACCCGCCTCGCCGCATCACGATCACCTGGTGCAGCTTCGGGGCCGCGTCAGGTAGCTTGCCCTCGCATGCATGGCCCGCGAAGTAGATGCGCTGCCAGGATAGCGATTCGATGTATGCCACCGTCGTCGGATTGGGGGCTTCCCGGACGTCAGGTAAGGGAGCCGCACCTATCCCAAATGGTGTGATTGCTGGTAGCTCTATGTACTTGTACACTGGTTTCGGCACTGGCTCGGGCCCGAAGGTAGCAGAGGGCTCTCGCAAGACAGAGGTGATCTGCTGTAGGAACGAGTTGATGAAATTGGGGTTCGCGACGACAGATTCATCAAGGTCGATGGCATCTTCGAAAGAAGGCTCCGGTTCCGTGGATGTCGAGTTATGTTCAACTGGCTCTTTGGGAACCTCGATCTGCAAAAGAAGGTCGACGTTGAGAGAGTCCCGGACACGATGGAATAGAGGGTCTGACATGTCTTCAAGGACATCGCGGGCAATGAACACCTTCTCATCTCGGCCTAGTGCTAGGTTACCAATGCTGTAGACTCTCCAAGCTCGTTCGGTCGTCTCTGGGGGCTCCTCCACAACCAAGGCTATTTTTAGCCCGGAGAGGCTGTTAATGGCAATGCCCTCGCTCCCCATGCGGACAAGGTTGTGCCCGCCAAACATAAGGTTGAAAGCACTGCCCACAGATTGCTGCGTATTAGAAGGGAACTCGATTACCGAAGTTTGTGCCTGTTTTGACACGGCACAGACCCCATCCATCGGGAGCATGGAAGGCGGTAATGTCCATGGAAAGTAAGTGTAGTTTTCTCTTGGTCTCTCGGGTAGCTGTGTCTGTGACTCGGATTCTCCTAACTTTGCGATCGAATCTTGTGATCCGCTGTGTATGTTCGGAATCTGATGAAGCCTAATCAAAGTCGCCGCGTTGTAAAGGTCTGGTCTCGCAGCGGTGGCAGAGCTAGACAACGGCGGTAGCTTGGGCGGGCGAGGACACGTACTAGTAAATCGAGTGTTGAAGTAGGATTGAACAGCCTTTTCCGGCGACGATTTGCGCACGGGACTGTGGCTTTTCTTTCGAGGGATAATCAACGGATGTCCTTCCGTAGTAAACACGTAGGCAGCATCGAGCTTGTTTAGGGGATGATCAGGATCAAAGAGAAGATACAGATACTTTGCAGTCTCTCCAAGGAAGAAGCTCTCCATGCGGTCACTCTTCTCGCCAGTGCGCACGTCTTGAAGGCCAGACCACCCGCATTTCGTCCAGCATCGCCTATTGATATCTTTCAGAACCATTTCGCCCGCGTAAAGGTACCAAGGGTCTCGAGTAGCACGATACAGATGGTAGGTGGACTCAATAAACTCTGGTCGACCTGGCCACCAGCCAAGTCCACCTTCGACGTTCCCGTCGCGGACAGACCATCGCTCCGGGAGGGCAGAGTAGCGGGTCCAAAGAGCTGTGTACACCAAATGTGTCTCAATGGCCTCATCGAGCTCACCAGCAAGCGCAAGCAGGCCAGAGTAATATGCGCCTAGGCTATCAATCCAATAGGCTTGCGGCGACCCCGTCGACATGTGCGCATTCACGTAGTGCGGATGATGCAGGCCTGAGTAGAGATGTCGCTTGATCGCAGCATGAGCATGGTGCCAGGCTTGTAGGAACGAGTCGGCAGAGTTGTCCTCGTCTGAGAGCGGTTGATAGATCTGATTGGGGTCAAGCCAATCCCCCTCCGGAACTAGAGGTAAGGTACGATTGGGCAGCTCATGACCTGATAGTAGGATATGAGTCTTCAGGGCATATTCGAAGAAGCTATCGATACCCGCGCCAATGCCGGAGAATCCTCCGATCCAATGACCGCCTTCAGCATCCACACCAGCTCCGATGAGTCCAATGTCGCTTCTTCTTGACCAGACGGCCCAGAAGGCCCTCTTAGCTGCTTGCTCAAATCTCGGGTCTCCAGTAAGACGACTCAACACAGTGAACTCGAGCACTAAACTACCTGCCCCAGCACTGCAAGTTTCGGTAATCTCTGGCGAATCTTCGGCAGGCTTCGGGTCTAGGCCGACATTGTCATGGAGTGGTGAGTTCAGGTAGAAAGGTATCCCGTGACGCAGATTAACACGTGGATAAGGCAGTCCAGTCTTTGTATAGAAAGCTGGAAGCAAGCGCTGGGCTAGGTCCAAGGCAAGTCGCAATAGTTGCCCATCATACTTAAAGCCGTTCGGCCAAGGAATAGGGTGTTTTTCGATATCGTCTTCCTCATCAGGAAACCTCCGTGGTTCATACCCAGCTATGGGCAAGTCTCCAACGGCAAACAGATGGGCGCTAAGCAGTCCACCAACACCCCTTATGACTGTTTCAAACACTTGGACCTTGCTGTCCACGTCAAACCCGCGACCTCGAACACCCTGACCTGACGGGCCGGGCCGTCCATCACCGTACTGTACTATCAATGCAACAACACCATCTTGGAAATCGCTCAAGGCTTGCGGCCCGGTATCTTGGTCATCAGGTGGCGCGGAGGCAAGGATCGCGAGAGATGAAAGACTGTCGATGAGGGTTAGGGAGTAGTTCCCGAGGACGTCATTTAGTGCAATGTTCCTCGGGTTGAGGGGATCTCGAGTTAACGGCGTGCAGGAAACGGGCCGTAACTGTAATTTAAAGGGATGTATAAGCTAATGCACAAACAAACAATGCTACTTGAGTCAATCTATGCATACCTCATCTTCCGGGAACGCGATCTCCATGTAATTATCGAACCCGTGATAGAACATATCGACCGTCTCCTGCCTCAGCTCGGCGACGCGACTGGGGCGCATGGCCTCTACTACACCTAACCATGATGATAACAGTAAGGCGAATAGCACAATCAACCTAGCAAGAGGGCCATGATTGGTTGAGCTGTGCGAGGGCGCCAACATCCAACTGCCCATGCCTAGCAAGGGCATCACCGGCAGGGGAATACAGAAGAATGCATGTGAGAGGAAATAAATCGGTGAAATTCCCCCACCGTTCTCAAGACCAGCAGAGAAGAGGGCACACGGCAATTCCAAGAATGCTTCTCTGTTGGAAGAAAAAAATTGAATTACTACCCTCTCGAATCTCGAATGGCGAAGATCACAAAACAAAACAAAACAATGCGAGTTTGAAGTTAAAGCATGATCATCGGATGTTTTGATGCGCTTCTCAATTGCCAGGTATGCTGTCATTAAAGTCAGTCATTAAAGATTTCTAATGTCTCGACGAATAAAAGTGACTCGATCCACTAACGCGAAATCTAGATGAAATGCTGATGAGCTGATAGGTCACCCGGTACTCCTTCCTGTCCTTCCCCTTGGCAAGATCTGGAATGGCCTGAGGACACGTGCCTGTGTCGGAATGAGGTTTCCTTATGTAATTCTTATTGGATATTATCGATAAGACAGGTTTATCGATAACCGTATTACATAGAAGCATCTTGGCGCCAAGGATTTTCGCTTACAATTAGAATTCCTCACACTTAAATCACTTAAATCCACCCGCTGCCGGTTGCGAATGCGATGCGTAATCCTAAATGTGCAACAATGCGAAGGCCTAATACTATTAACATCGGCATTATCTTCGCTACTCATGTCGCCAGATGGATGTACCAGTACAAGAAGCACAGTGCATAGCTAGGCTACATGGTGCTCTCGCGATTCTCGCCGTGTCGCTACGATCCTCGTGGTGATCCTCTACGCTCTGTCTCACAAGGTCTACCTTAGCGAGCCATGCCCTCGCCAAAACGGCCGTTGCGGACTTGAGGTCTGAATTAACGTATGACTTCGCAACTAGTGCCTCTCGCCACCGAAGGATGGAAATTTCCCACGTGTCCGGCTGACCGTCTAGAAGACAGGAAGAGTGCGTGGCTGCTAAGACGGCTGAGACAGAAGCTCGCTAGAGCTTTATTAGCTTACAGAATGGCGGACAGATATATGCATGTATGTGGCTGATACTTATCCTCAAGGGATCCTCGAACATCATGATACCCGAGAAAATTTAAAGAATCTTCAGGCAAAAAAGATCATGCCAGGTGCATCCATGGACGTCTATTTTGGGGGCCCAGAAGAAACGCGGTGTCACTGGTAAAAGTACGGTGCGTTTCTCCCTTGCCTATCAGCCTTCTTCGTAGCCGATCACCAGCTCGCCGACTTGTGCCGTCCATATATTCGGTACGTGGTCGCCTTCCGCGCTTAGCTTGGCCCACGCAAGGGGCTCTTCTAGCTTGGGCCTTACCGCTCCCAGGAAATCCTCAATGACGTTGAAGATTGCGATCTGCCGGCTTCACGAGACTTCGAGACCTTTCCTTCTGAATCATGAAGTCATCCTTGGCATATATGCTTCGTCTGATTCGGTCTTGCTACTCAGCTATATTCTAGACCTCTTCTCGAAATAGCTCTAGGTATTACTGTCTCGCGAGAATTAGCCCTCGCTCTCTCATATTGCGTTCGATTAAGTTCGTTTATCCACCTAGACTCGATGCTATGTAATACAGGGAGCAGATCCCGAAGGCGGCAGATGATGCTCGGCCGTATGTAGTCGGCTAGTGTGTGGATTTCTAATCTTCTCAGGGTATTGCCATCCGCTAACCTCAAGCAGGTCAAGTCTAGCATTCGACCAGGATATTGAGATATACTCACTTCACTACCTCGGTATCTAAGCAAAAGTGCGAGGGCGTCTGGGTGTAGTAATGCATGCACGATACTACTGGTTTCAGGTGGTCATCGGGATTTGACCACATCTAGCAAACACGATCTCGTCGCAGCTTTTATTCCTCTTGAAGCACGTCGACAATAAGGGAAGGAAGCTGACGACGGCTTTTGCGGTGTTGAAACATGGACTTATGGATCTATCGCCGTCGTTTGCCTCGGAATATAACAAACAGAGGAGACCCTTGTGATGAGGATCTCTCCCGCTCCAGAGACTCCACAAGACAAGTAGATTCGGAGTCGCTTGTACCTGGGCACCAGCTCGACGAAGATCGCTTCGAGAATAATGGATACGTATAGCCGTGACAATTCCAAATCGTCGTGGGCTCGTGACTTCAAAGACAATTCTAGAAATTCGGGCTTCAATAGAAGCAAACTCCCCCTTTCGGAGATTGATCGATTTCACTAGACTGTGATGCTGAATGAATATCTGCGTTGCACCAGATAAAGCAAGCACTGGGCCCGAGCAGTCCTTCTTCATCTATTCCTCGCCAGGTCTTCCCGGCACCCGTTGCGAACTAATGTAAGTAGTGGCAACTTGGGAACGAGCTTCGCTGGCTTACACGGCTCCGGAGCCGGGCTGCTGGGATCTTGGGGGGATCATGTCCTGCATTGTTGATGTATTGCGGGACCGACGATTTGATCTCGGGTGGATATCCACCGGCAGGGAACTTCCATTTCGTAGGTACTTTCCCATATTTATGTAGCAGAGCCAAGGAAAGCGAACAAGATTGAAGCTTGTTTACATTGAACAAGGAAGCTAATAAAAGCTGGCTAATTTACCCGTATACTGTATACAACCTACCTTCTAGGTACACTTTGTGATAGATTCTCTTACCCCGGGATTTCTCCCCGCTGGGTTTCTTTGAGACCCTTCTCATTTTGAATATCCGTGCCTGCTATGGATCCGTGGACCAGGGCATCAGTATCCAGGTTCCGTGCGGGTTTAGTGCCGGCTTTTACACCTTTATCAACAAGATGATTTACCGTAGTAACTATGCATTACCTAGGCATGTTCGGATACGGACGGTTAGATTTCAACGATCCCGGTGTACATCATAACCTACCTGGTCGGTGATAATGTGCTCACGGCCTCTGACAAATATGTATGTAATTTCGCGAATGACCACCAAGCTTTTGATAAGTCTTTTCCCCTCACGAGAGAAACGAGTCTTGACCGCTACCATGCTAATCAGGTCAGCAGCATAAGCTCTAAGCCCTCGGATCCAGAGCGTCGGGTTCGGCGCAGGCAACAATCTGACCATCTTCATCGGCAGTTTCCATCCTCCTGTTCATTATTCAGCAATTCGGGAGTTACCTATCAAACGCTCCCTTTTCTTTTTTCGCACGGAGGGGAAGATGATCAGTGAGATAGAAGCTCTGACAGCTTAATGGGTGGGTACTTTTTTTTTGATGATTTGCGTCGATGGCAGGATGGCTGTCGCTCTCAGATCACACTTGGGGTCCTACACTCTACTCCTCGCAAAGCTACTGCAGCCCTGTCCTTCCCCCCTGCTTTAACCCCCTGCTCTGGGCTTCGGGGCCGTTGTCCGCCTGTCAAAGCTTTATGGTATGACAGCCAGTCACGTTACACTGGTCTTGTAGGTCCTTAACGACGCTTTCGCTCAACGTCTTAGGGAATACCTAGCAGGTACATACGTTCTGTAGGTATCTACCTACATAGTATTGCATTGCGAAGAATTACGTGTAATATTTGTTTACGTTTCAGCAAGGATGATATATCTGCGTGGGGAATTGTCACTCTCACAATCGTCTTCATGGAATGCCAAGCGCTGTAGGTATTAGCCCTAGAAACAATAATAATTTGCTAAGTTCATCAAGGACTGGAAGTCAGAGGTGTGGACCATGACCATTGGCTCATGATGATTAAGGTAGGTAGTATTAAGGAGACATGAAGACGTACGTACCTAGATATGGTAGGTTACATAGGTAGTAGTAGGACTTCCCCGTTTGCGCTTCTTTCCACAGACCAGTCAGAGTCCGTCCAATTTCCCAAGGACGCGGTTCACGGCGCGCTTCCTTAGAAACCATCACATCTTAACCGTGGGACTAGGACCGGCTGCAGACGGGATGTGTGGTAGTGCGGTGGGTGAGATAGATGGGGATAGCATGTCTTCATTGTCTGATTCGTCTGCTAGTTCGTCTCCCAGTAGTCATAGGACATCTCTGCCGTGAAAGGGGCGGTGGCGCTAACAGATATGCCTACTCTCTTCCTTGCTATCTCCATCTCGCTCTCTTAGATATGCATTGATATGCGCATATTTCATTTTCTTCCTGGGATGCGAGACATCTAATATGATAAATATAGACACTCGGCTAGGGTCCTTTCTAGGCATGTAAGTTAGACACAGTACCTAACAGTCTGAGAACCATTAGTGTATAGTTACTTCGTTGTGAGGCATCGCAATATCCTTGCAATTGGGATGGGGCCATGATACCTATCCCTTCGGTCGGCGCTACCTCTATCTCCGTAGGAGACCGAATCACATACCTTGCTGCCCATGCATCATGTAAGTCACGAGTGAGTTTCTTTGGCCATACACGTGTAGCGTAACGTCGCTTTAGGGAAGTAATAATCATTGAGAAGCTATGTCTACGGAAATCGACTCACAAGAACAACTCGCGCCCCCAGGCGTGATAGCACGTGGTTCATACCATAGCCGACCCAAAGCCTGTTACCAGAGAGCCATTAGGGCTGCATTTGAGATACCGCTACCACGGTTCAGCATCATATTTTCATAACTGTATCGGTCCTGTTACATCCCGAAACCGAGATCATACACTTTCTCCTATATCTAGAACTCTAGGTAATAAGTAGGTTTGATGCTTCGGTCTCTTGATTTACACCCCCAAACCTTAGGGTAGGACCTAGCACTAGGCAGCGGACGGCCTAAGCACGTGGCTCAGTCCGTATGGATAGAGAATGACAATAGAGCTTCCATCTATCTATCATCCTCGTGTTTTGCGTGGTGGATACCCCTAAACGAAGCATGTCTCAGCCGCAAGACCCAGTACCGGAGAGGTGGTAGAGGTCTGGGAACTGTAGAAGGCGGATATAGAATTAGAAACAGGCGCAGCCGCGCTTCTCGTGTTTTCTTTTCTCTCTTGTCTCTCCCGCCTCTGTCCCGCGGGGCTTAGGTTCTATACCGCTATCCCTTGCAGCTAGCCTCGGTTTCCGACAGTGCCTCATCTCGCGTGTATGTATGTAATAGGTGGTCTCTGAGTAGATCTGCATTCGAGTTGGACTAGTCGGCCTAGGACGTTACGGTAGCTCTTTGTTGACAAATATAGCAGCTAAGCCACCACAAGGGGGGTAGAATAGACATCATAGCATGCACCATTGGCCAGGACTAGCATCATAAGTAGGTAGACACGGAATAGGCAGAAGCACTATAGTAAGTTTCGTCATCTCGATCTATTCTATGGAAGATCTCTGCTCCAGGCAGAAAGGCGTATTCTGCCTCCTCTAAGAATCTAGCTTCTTCAAGTGCAAGTAAGGTTATAGAACCACGGCAAAGCTTGAATATGTCCAAGAATATGTAGTTGGGAAAGAGACAGAGGTAGTAATTACAGCCAACCCATAATGGTACTCCGTTCTCCTCACCAGCATTTCCTTCCCCAGATTTTCGTGACTCCTATTAAGCCCTAAATTGAGAAACCACACCCTTTCTCCCCATAACTGAAGTAGAAGTTGCCTGCCAGTGTCTAATGATCACGATGATGCCTGCTCTCGAAGGGCTGATATGACTAAGGTGGTAGAAGTACCTAATTTAACATGAAACAACTAATACCCAAACTGACCTTAAGGAAAGGAAGGCCGCGAAGCTTGTGATATGTACCGTGTGAAAAAGCAATGCACCCCAAACGCCTTAGTGAACCCGCCCAGATGGTGCTCGACAGGGTGTAAAAAGCATTCTGCAGATCTCCAGCGCAACGAAGAGCACCATGTTGCTCTCCCCTCTTGCGCGAATGAGTGTTCTGCTATAGTAGTGATACTGAAACTCCTCTCCAACTCCAAACAATCGCTCAATTATGAATTTAATGAATCGTCTAATGAAATATAAGTAAGCGCTGAGTTTTGATAGTGGTGGTTTGAATAGTGGCAATGAAGATCCGAGGGGAATAATTTGGAAATTGTCGAGAAAAGCTGATGGGTTTGCCTCATGATATATGATGATGATTGCCACCCATTGGGGAGGTTACCATACTTGCTCTTCCCTTTTGGCGAGTAGCTGTTCGCATGCTTGTTTGGCCACTCGTTCGCTTTTATTCCCCCCTGTATCTTGATCGATGCTCTCCCCGGTGGGTAAAGGGTTTCCCACAACACCCTGTATGGCATCTGAATTTGAAAAGTCGGGGTCCGGCTTACAATAGTGTTCTAGGATATAGTTCTCCTGGTCAGAGGATATTGTGTGATTTTCCTCGTATGGGAGCGGAGCAACCCAAGGTTGCTTAGCAGTCGCTCGTTTAGTCGTAGCCCCCCTTTTAGACTTGCGGCGAGGTTTCTTCGTGACATCTTCTGGGTCGAACTCTTCTATGCCTAGATCGATCAACCGCTTTAAGACGTGTCCCTCTTTCCAATCCCAGGCTTGGCAGCCTCCGTACTTTTCTTTCATCAACTTGGCGATGTCCGAATATCGGCGTCGATCTATTTCCTCGAGAGCACATCTCAAAGCCTCGTCCTGTACATGGAGTTAGCGAACCCAATCTTATCGTTGGTACTAGAGATGCTTATGCGCGCGCATAGTCTGTGACTTACCTCTTCCTCGGGCCAAATTGCGTACTTTAACACTGCCCGAGTAAGGTTCATTTGCAGTGACTCCTGCCGCCTTTTCCCGTACCTCTCCTCATATTTTTTGGTGATTTCTTCCCATATACCCTTTCCTTTCTCGCCATCTAGTTCACACCTGAGCTGCAGTATATATTTGTCTTTTTCAGGGGCATCGTCCCTTAACCTGATATTTCGGTAGGGTATCTTCGTAGTTGAAGAGCCATCGCCAATTGACGCTAGCTGAGGATCCATAAATTCTGGATTATTGATGCGTTTGGGCTGAGGACGTGTTCTCTTCGTAACCCTGCCTGACTGTCTATTTCTTGATTTGGTAGGCTTTCTCCTGTGAGATGTAAAATCGAACATGACTTGAGGTTGGTGCATCATATGAGGGAAATGATGATGCATACTGTCGATTGGAGTTACCGAGGGGCCTAGATCCCGTGGGTCTGGAGAGTGGTGCAGGACTGGGACCTGTGACGGTGCAGGCAGGGGCATATTCGAAGGGTGTAGGGTAAGTGAGGGCCTGACCAAGTCCGTGGGCGCTACACTAGGCACTGAGTATAGTGAGTGTGTCAACTGCGGTGGCATGTCCTCTGGTCCCTCGGTACTAGAAACTGTATACTGACCCCACGAGAAATGGGGTTCTGAGACCATGTGTCCATGATCACCAGGAGAGTGAGCTGCATCCATGCCATGCATCTCCAGTAAATCGGAAGTAGGAGGCTGCAGGGCAATCGGAGAAGCTGATTGACTACAAGGAGCATCCATTTGGTAACCGGGCCATGGTCGTGACGTGGTTGGAGGTGTGGGCTGCTGGGAGCCTGCCCGCTGGTGATTGTATGTTGGCATCATCTTTGAGGACCGTTCACGTAACGAAGGAGATCCAGCACCAGACACGGGGGTGGGAAGGGAAGAATCAAATGGTCCTGGGTAATTTGTGAAAGGGGCGACCTAAATACTTAATGAGCCACTACGTTCTCAACGTTAAAGGGGAGCACACCAGCACTATAGACGTACTGAGGCATAAGTTGTAGGAATATCATGAGTGTAGGCAACAGAGCTGGATGGGGTTGCAACGGATCGCCGGTCCTCAGGCAGATTCGAGTCTCGTGAGAGACTATGGCGCATCTGATGTGCGCCTGGGTGGACGTAGGAGTTGTCATCCATCTCGTTGCTGGTAGATAGTTGTTGGATATAATATGCGGTTGGCGACTCTGGGAGCGAGGGTGAAGGTTCGTTGTGAGAGCTAGGACTAGGTGTAGGAATGGACAGTCCTTCGAAGGTATTTGTATACATCGATCATTAAGCGTCCCTCACAGGACACGATGATATATATAAAGGTTGAAGTTACTTGAACTAATAAACGAGAAAATTCTGCCTTCTCGGGTCGCGGCCAAGCATGAAGCAAAAGGGAGATGAAAGGATATTATAGACAAAGTCGAAGCCTTGTCTTGTATAGGGTGGTCAAAGTTGAAGGTGGGAACCGGAGCACATTTATTTAAGCATCGTCTCGACCGTGTTCCTGGGAGCTACACGCTCGAGTCTCAGGCCGCACAAGTAGCTCCACTATGTACATTGACAGGTCATGTACAGGAACATACTACATGGTACTCTGGAGTTATCCACCTCGGTATTCGAGGTACATCCTCGAAGACGGACAAGGGTCAAAGGTGACAGGGTGAGTTTTGAGGGGCTTGGGTCTATTTAGTGCTGGGAGTGACCCAAGTGTTCTGTGCGGAGACCAGGTAGCAAGACGCATGAATAGCCGCCGCTATGTACGTCGAGCCATTACGGGCTGTTCCCTGATGGGTAGATTGATAGACACCCTAGTGTGCCGGTCGATCAAGGGTCCCGTCGCCGGATTACGTCCATTAAGCGCCTGCAGTAGAGGTTACACTTGACCTTTGGTATGGACCACGACCGTGGGAATGGGGATACAAGGTTCACCAGGCATTCAGGAGGGCGACTGACTGGGAAAAGTAGCGGGGATGACAGCTGTGGCGGCTTTGGATGGGCAATGACCGGATGAACACTATGGTGGTATGGCCATGGAAATACGGGTCTGTAGGGCAGGCATAGCAACGAAAGCAAACGTTCTGCAAAGGGCTCCCCGTCAATCTTGACTGGGAATCGCATATTAAGCGAGAGAGAAGGTATAGGTACTGGAGGCTTGACTGGCAAGGTAGGACTGTGTCAGCACTGTGCTGTATAGCAAGGAGCTTGACGTTCGCCTAGGTACAAAAGTATGTAGTTGATGTAAAATCTGGTACGAAGTACCCAAGGACCCATGAAGTTGCATGGGGGATGGACCAGGGTAGGTAGACCCAAGGATATGGCGTTGAAAGTGTGTGGAAGAGAATATCCCTAAATTGGGAGCCGATCAAAGCGGCACTAGCCAAACGTCTTGGACGTGATGGAAAATTAACCCATCTTTCATCTGAATGTAACGACGAATATAGGTTTATGTCTGCTCGATTAAATACCTACTTGCTTAGACATACGAATCCTTTGGGCAACATCGTGTGTTAACTAAATACGACATACGTTTCTGCCCATCAAGTGAGGAGGTATATGTATGTGGTTATAGTTCTTTTTGAAGTAACCTCATGGTGGATTAAAGACAGTTGTGATAAGAAAGAGGCAAATAAACGTGACCGGTGATATTGCTAGAGTCAGGGCTGTTCTCCCAATCCACTAGGATATGAACTAGACTATGTCCCTTTCGATCAGAAGCGAAGAAAATAGGATGATGAATTGTCGACCTGCGTAGATATCGAGCTATCGCACCCACACTGGTTAGATTAGACACTTCATAGATTACTTCTACCGTATTTTCTTCCTCCGTAGTCCGCGGCAGGTCTGTGGGGAAGTCGAGAAACACAGTCGATGTACGGCGTCTCATAGCCATTCCCGAACTGACCCAGATCCGACGCCCTTTAGGCTACGCCGCGGTGGTGCGTGGAATTTCGAAGTAAGGAAAAGCGATATAAAGCCTCGGATAGGCCAGCTTCTGTAGCATCGCGAAGATTAAAGATTTCCGGTGCTGAATCACGCCGATGGACTCCACGGTTCTGACCGGTATCTTGAAGATAAACTAAGCTGCAAAAGGGCAATGGTTCCCACTTGGGAGGCCGCCATTTCACACGTCGAGATTTATCTAGTTCATAATTCGCTTGAAACCGACGACGGCTCGATCGTTTGCAATATCACCATTAGGTAGACGGGTGGTCTGTCTGCCTGGCCGGCCAAGCGTGGCCTAGTGTATGTGGTATCAGTATCTCGACCAGGACGCTCGCCCGTCGCGAATAGCGCTAGAAAGTGCCCCTGGTCGACTGCGGCTGTTGTCCCCAGAGATCTGAATCGCAAAGCTCGAGCCAATCCACGTTTTTTCGATGTGCAAAAGACATCGTGAACGAATAGCCATGCATTACGTCCCTAGCGAACTGAAGCCGAGACCACGGGCAAACAAACACTAGGGACTAGAATAAAATTTGGGGGCCATTTTATTATTATTTGAGGAGACAAGGGCTGCAAGGGTAAACGGGAAGAGAGTGAGCAACGATTTGATGTTCGAATCGGGTGAGTTAGGATGTGTGGATGTGTGGGTTGAGAATGGGTGATTTGACCAGGGAGGCCAGGGCCATGCTGAATTGTGGGCTGAGTTGATGTAAAAAACGGGGGGGCGCAATTGCCCCACACGGCCGACCTAGCTGGGTCCCTAGTCCTTAGGTAGTTCCTTAGTTCCAGTAGGTGCTACAGGCACTGATTACAGGTAGGTAGTGCCCGGACAAAGGACCTGAGGCGATAGGAACCTTTGACAAAGTATTTTACCCTACTTCCTATATGCATGTACGTGCTGAACTAATCAGGTACAGTGCCGCGTGTCGAAAATCATGGATTCCTTGCTCTCCTCCTCTAATATTAAGCCGGCCAATCGCGGCATCTTTCAAAAACCATCGGTACCTCAGGGGATATAGTCGAATGCTACTTCAAGTAGTCCTTACCAAATTCCCGCAAAGAAATATTACATACTTACTATGTATGTAGTATATGACAGGAGGAAGTGGATTTTGTCAAAAAGGCACTGCTTGACATAGGTACGTGTATTACATATTGCAGGAAAAGCCATCCATGGATTGTCCCACGGGCCCACTAACGGGGGAATCGCCCTGAGATGCCGTACACAGATCCGCCAGATAAACTACCTTGTGCCATTCCCAACCCAATAGCCATCTGGGATATGATTAATAAGATGCACTTAGCGTTGCTTGTGTACGATCACACTAACACACATCTTGTATTGCACAAATCGTACTGTATCGAGTATGTTTGAAATTATACGTGGTTGCAACTCTCCAGAGGCAGTACATCATCATCTGTCCACACCTGCACGACAGAACGTCAAAAAAAAAAAAAAAAAAAAAACAGGATGACGAGGTTGGGGTCCAATTCTCGGGTGCAGTCCGCTTCTTTTGGTCGGGTCTCGGGTGGTTATGGCATCACGACTAAGCCCCCAATGGTAGGTTCATTACCTAGTCGGGAGAGTGATGGTCGTGCTTGCATGGAACCTCGGCGTCTATCTCCCCACGGGTAGCGATATGGATGTGTGCGAACGTCTTTTGGGCTTGCCCCGAGCCGAACGAAACGAACGATTTGTAATGCGGTGGTAAATTCCTGCTGTAGACGATGTGTTGTCGGACCCGACCGTCTGGGACGCATACAATAAATAATGCGTATCAATCCTTCGTGGCGGTCTACGATCTCTGTGCTGAGTCGCTGGTTGTGCAGCAGCGTCGAGCACAAGCCCAAAGGAGAAGCGGATGGCTTGACGGTGCAGCAAAGTGTGAAGAGATTGCGACATGCCGACGGAACGTCCATCAAATGACGGGAAGCCGGAGGGGACGGGTGAAAGGCGTATCCATGCAACCTCGACTGACTTGGGACTTGGTTTGATTCCTTGGTTCAGTGGTTACAGCCTGCCTCGGCGATCCAGGTATGTACATAATTCAACCCATTAAGCAGATACAGTGCGAACAAAACGGGAGGTGAATACCTAGTTGGGTATGCGAAATGGTGCGGTTGGGCGGGGGAAGTAATGTGGATCATGTTGCAGCACAGCGCTTAGCGTCTAAAATGGTGGCACTGCACATTGACCATCCGTTCTCTGAGTGGCTGATCTCGAGCTACCTTGCACTAAATATTAAGCGTACCGTTGTGTCGGTAACCAATCAAATCTGGCCACACCTTTGTCGGCGACTCAGCACCTATCGCAGCCTATACCAGTTCCCCGTCCTCAGAGGGTGTGTGACGCTGACTTAAACCCAATTTCAACTTGAGGTATATAAGGTAATGAATAGATATGTATGTGTATACAGCACAGTACTACGTAGCATAGATTGAGATGACGGTGCCAAGCATCGCTCTCTGTCGAATAATTAACCCAGCTTCGAGAGCTAGTCGGGCCGTAACCCCTCCATATAAAAGCGGTAAGCAACGTGGAGGCACTCTGGTAGTGTCAGCACTTTAAAAAAAGAAAGGAGTATTTAGATAGTCCGGCATATAAGTCCCACTGCCTAATAGGTAGTAGGTATTCGTGAAGCCTCTTTGCTCTTCGAATTTGGAGCCCTCGGGGTCCCGATAGGGCTGACTGCATGTGAGTTCTAAATCCGGACCGGACCGCAGGCAATTCGTTGCGAGACTGCCGAATAGCCAAGTAAGGTATACATTTATTCTAGTTTTTTTAGTGTCCTATAGGATTACATCGTCTGACTATATTTGGGGTCCTATCAAGGGATGAGCAGGTGCTAAGCAACAGACATATACGAGATGGAAAAACCATAGGTGTATTGCCTGACTCAACACGGACGACTAGATCCTTTTACGGCTAGTCGTTATAGTCATCACATCCATACTTATCCGCGCGCTTGTTTGAGATCAACTTGCCCTGCTCGCCATGTCAGTCTACTATCGTGTTAGGAGTCACGCGGTAAGCGATCTTAACTCAGGTTGTTCGAACCAACATGTTGAAATAGCCGCAGTTCCAACCAAAAATTCCCAGTTTCTCGCCAATCCTTCTATCAAGAAGCAAGTACCTTAACGGAAATACACGGTGCGCCAGGGGTTTACAGTCCATGTCAACAATACTTACATATCGATTAACTTGGGCTGAACCCGATCCCAATACCCCTGACCAAACTTGCATGTCCCCAAGAGTAGAACGTGGTGTTAGCTGCGTTGTAGAGCCCGAGTCCTTGGATAGCATTCCATATAGAGATTATTGTCATGCCTCATACAATGCCTTATGCCTCTTGATATGAGAGACCTGGTGCCTTGTTCGGGAAGGCGACTTTTCATTAGTCAATTGACAACGTTGACTTAGGCATAAGAGGTCAGATATAGGCAGCCTTTCAGGGTGGAATGTTTTGAAAGAATGCAGATAAGCGCTGTGCCCATGCCCATATATGCAGTTGGCTCTACTAGTTAAACTTCGTATTTTACCATTGCCGCAAGTTGTTGAAATTGGAATGATCGTGATCGACGTTGGCAGTTTGTCAATCACAGACGGCCTTTTCCGTGTAAGAATACATGCTTAAGGTTTTCTCGTTAAGATTGCCTATCCATCGATCCCCTCATACGTTGGTGATGCCTATTGCCGCGGTGTGTACCGTGAACATCGGTGCTCTTCGGAGACTTGCGGCTGTGACATTGCTATTTAAGTGCTTACACTGGTGATCATTTAGAGTTATGACGTTTAGTGTAGAATCCTAGCTACCTACGCTGTTACTAGCTACTTCGTGGTAGCCTGTATTTCAAGCAGCATGACAAGGAACAACAAGAGGGCAATATGCCCCCATTCCATCGCCTAGGAGGATCAGCACCCTGCTCAATTCAAATTTCCTAGATATTGTGAAGATGTAGATTATCTCTAGACGAAACATTTTTATTTTGAGATACACAGCTGAAGAATGGTTCACTTGCAGCAGGGTAATTTGGCGGACCCCCTTTACAGTAAGACTCCATTCAGGGGTACACCAACCCCGGCGGATGACAGAGCTTGTTCAGCGCCTGCAAATCAGACTTGACATCCATGGCACCATTTCACAACAATAGCTACCTACCCCGTAGAACTCTAATTTAATGAATACAGATCCGGCAGATGTAACTCGAGCGGCTATCTCTTTGACAGTGAACACACCTAAGCTTAAAGCGACGCTTTTGGCAGGTAATATCGGTAGGACGACCCATAAGATAGACCAACAAATTCATTTGAATTGCATGTTGTCACCAGTAACGTAGGCTCGGTGTCGCAGTCGGCTTCAGCTTTATTTTTATTTAAGGCTCAGTCATGGAGTTCTCTCGGTAGGTGAGCAGTAATCAGTAGCGATTATCCTCGAAGCCCCCGTTCACTCCATTACCCCTTACAGTTAGAGAAAACCTATTGTGCCGTAGTTGGCTTAACGCGAATAGAAAAACATCATAGATTGTTATATCTGTTCGCTTTGACGATAAGATTGCCTGGTCTAAGTTACTGCTTGTCAGGGGTTGGCATTGGAAAAGGGGGACGAACCAATCGAAACTGGTACGGTTTGAGTGGGTCTTAGTGTGACGGCTGATGAGAACACTGCTGAAGCGAAATCCCTTCAGTACATGTAGATGAATGAGACAACCCCAGACTTGTAACCATCGACAAGGTTTAGACTGAGATTCAGTAACATTCCACAACCCTCACCGTGCACCGGTAAAAGGAGGCATTTAGAGCCTGTTTAAGATTGTGTACGAACTCTTTCGACACATCTACGGAAGCACATGTCTCAATAGAAGCTTCAGCCATTGTCTCCATTTTGTCCGCTGTGTGAGCCTAGAGCAGTCCTACCTTTTGACCTACATACATAGTACAGCAGAGAGCCTCTTAGGACACCGGAATACTGAAAGAGGACGTGATACGAAGTTCGAAATCTATCTTCTAAAGGGGGCTCATATTCGCCGCCAAAGTAAGCATACAAATGCCGTGAGACGCGACATCCTAGCACCGATCATAATATGTACATTGGAGAGAGCTTCTTTTGATACCCCATATGTGCGTCATCCGGATTGGTCGCCAATCCTTCGGTATTACTGTCACTGATACTACACCGGTCCATCGGCCAGCCCTATGATCTAGGTGGTATGGATGTTATGTCGGGTGAGGAGGATTCAGACGTTGGTGCTGCCTGTCAAGACTCACAGCCCAATCCAGGCATGGGGTTGGTCGTGCACCAATTCTATACTGATAGCCCCCAAACTTCTACATGCATGTGCCGCAGCAAAGCTGGACGACGAAACACTAGATCAAAGGGAAGAAAACCGATCCAAGCCCGAATCTGGAACCAAGGGGGTCAATGAGAGATGGTATTCTGTAGGTAATTGCCCAATACCAAGGCATAGTGGAACCCAGTGCACTCTTAAGGTGTCGACTGGGGACTTGACCGAAAACGTACAGCGATGCAACCTCAACTTCCAACAAAGTTCCTCATTCGAGTTGAAGCTTGACCAGGTATCTAGGGAGCACTGTGTCTCTCTGGTCGTATGTACCTACCTATAGTACTTTCGATACATGACTCAAGAAGGTACCAGAGATCGTAAGTCTTTTCCGAAGCCGGAAGAAGTAAGGAAAACCCCGAAAAAAAATTATGAAGTTGAAAAGTGCAAAAACAGCCTGGTCAGCACTGCCGCAATGCTACAGCGGCCCCCAGCCTCGATAGCGCTTACTCGGTAGTCGCAGATGTCGTCTTCTTCCACCGCAATTCGTCGCTGATCAACGGTGGCCTGCTGCGTGCAGCATGCGACCACAATGCCGGCCGTCCTCCGTGACGTTTCGACTTAAGGAGGTATAAGCCACACCGGCCGCCTCGTGAGGTCCGGATCGCCCCAGATGGGCAAGGGAATTTGGGCTAATTGTCCACCCAAGACCCGACAACAAGATCTTGGCCCCGGAGGAAAAGAATGCATCGAACATCGGGGTAAATGCTTCTGTAATACAAGAATTACCCTCGGTATTCTTTCCTATATGTCGCATTCGCCGTCAGATTTTTATTTTTACACTTTTGGCCCCGATTCTCGATTACGTTACTCGAATAGAGCAAAGTTTCGTAAATCTGAGCGGCATTTCCGCAATACCCTCATTAGCCACAGCGTAGGTGAGAGGGAAAGAAAAAAAGCACACCACGCAATCTCCTGCTGCATTAACACCTCCATGTAAGCACTGCCGAGGAGATACGCCTGATCTCCTCATTTTCGTTTCATTTCTGCAACCTGCTGGTCTGATTGCCTTCTCACTCGCTGACTCACTTTTCGGGCGAGCTCACCGCGACTTCTCTTGTCTTCACCGATATGATGTCAACCTCCAAGTACGAAATATCCTTACAAGGATATAATAAATTTAAAGCCGACCTACGCCGCAGAGATGAAAGCGTATGGCCTCTCTGACTGGTCATGGCGAGCGCTTGCCTCGTGTGGATTTCGAGCGTGTGAGCACCTGTGTGGCACTCGCTTAGGCACTTGCTTCGACGTCACCTTGGAGATAATACCACCCACAGCACGAGGCATGTTTGGATCCTACGATGTTGTATTGACGGCTTGTGACGAAAGGTTACTGGTGGTGTTCTGCCTACCATGGTAAGCGTTTTGTTGTTGGAGTCCCAACAACCAAATTCTCGGGCCCCATTGGGCCGCGTGTATGATTAAGGACTCTAGAGCCGCGTTTGTTGCCTTACTACAACCCTCCAAAATACAGGAGGCATCGATGGGTAGTAGAACCAGAGTTTGAATAGTTCTATAGGACTATCGCAAGTAGGTATTGCAGAGAGACAACTAAATTACTCGCCTTCCCCAGGCAACTATGTCGTATTGCATACTAGTTTCGAGACAGCGGCGAACTGGAGCAGCCTCGCGCAGCCACTCTACCCCATAAACCCTACTGCGCCAAAGATGCACACCTATCGAAGGATTAGCAAGTGTAGTGCAGGAACCATGAGTGGCTATCTCGCTTAAGCGGAAGCAAGCGGTCTCTAACCGTGGCACCACAGGATTACCACGCGGCCACACAGGGAATTTCCCGGAGGCACAGACAGGAACGTGAATGGATGTCTCGGCCTGATCGTTAGCCTGTATGTTACCGACCTTCCTAATCTCCGCTGTGCTTTGATTGAACAGTCTTGTGTAGTGCCGAAAGAGTAAACACAACTTTGTCCACACCACGGCAACGGGGAGTTCGCAGCCGATCTAGGACCAGCCCTGTTTCTATCACTTTTACCTAGGTATGTTTCAATCTTATGCAATACATACAGCCTCTCGATTCTCAAGTGAGCTCAGTACGACGGACCAAGTCCGGGACTAAGAACAAAAAAAAGCGAAAAACGATGCTATGCCACTAGCCCGCCTCAACGGCCTTTCTAGAAGCCAGCAGACACGAGGTTATTTTTTGCATCTCGATGAGATCTGCTCATCAAAGTGCAATTCGCAGACGCAGGTACAGAATGTGAAACTAGCACCCTAAAAATAAACCAACAGACAAGACTAAGAGTTCCTGCTCTCCACTCCCAACCCTACTGCCTCGTGCCTCGGCGGGAAACGGCAATTCTCGAAACCAACAAGCACCGCTGGAATGATTCCCATTATTACGTGCTGGCCACGAGGTTCTCGGCTCCCAAACCACGTTTTTCGGGGGCTAAGCTTAGGAATGAAGGTCATCATTAACCCGCATTCCATGTGGCCCCGGCCCCATCCTTCTGTCGCATCTCCTTGAATTTAAGCTACCTAGGTAGTAGATCGCAGGGCGTCACATTGCATCGCATCGTATCACATCAGCACGCGCCGAATCCTGGAGAGATTCTGTACGGAAAAATGAGCAAGTAGCTATACATCGCGGTTAAAGTGTTGGTGAGAACTTCCACCCAGGTCGGTACTTCGCTGTAAGTCCAAGCCTTCCACGAACCAACCTCTCTTTCCCCCCCAAAAACGAGGACCTAAAAAAAGAACAAAAAGTTCTATGACCCTGCAAGCAAGGTTGCGCAGACACACAGTCGCGAACCGCAGTTACGCGCCGGAAGGGTCAGATAGGACAGATAGAGTAGAGGCAGAGGAGGCACAACATGTGTGCGTCGACGCCTCCGCCATGCAGCCCCAGATGCCACGCGACTACGTGCGTAAGATAGGCTCATGTACCGAGGGTAGCAATCCGAGCCAGCCATGTGCAGCTCTGAAACATGCGTGCCCATCTATCTGAGAACTTTTTGATGTCACCTCGAGCAGCTTGATGTCACCTAGAGCAGCCAGCGCCCTTTCACATAATATATAATATTCCGCTTCGGGCAGGCTGTTGCGCAACCGTCGCTTTCGCTTCGACCGCCGGCACCGAACGTTCGTCCCGTGCTGCAGATCAACGGTGGAAAGAAGGTTCCGCCGTAAGACCTTTACTCTGGAAGCGAAGGACGAGGAGGGAAAAGGGGTGTCCTAGGTCGGATGACGGGGTAGCAGGATGCCGATCTGAATATCTCTTGATGCTATTTCTGGCATGTCCCGTTGATCTTTGTGGTTCGTCGTTAATATGTATAGTGGTCGGAAGCACTATTGTGTCGCCCGACCTTGACCATGTTGCTTCGTTTTGGTATTTGGAATGTTACCGTGCGTGGTTGGAGGCGATCTCTTGCGCAAGTCATCCAACCACATGGGGTAGGTTTGTGGTTCTCGGCTCATAGGCCGTTCCATCGAGAATGATTAGCATTCTTCCGGCTACAGCCTCGTCGGTGATGTCTCGAAACGTGCTTCTTAGGTTACTGTAGGATCCCCCTTCCCACCTGAAATATCCCCAATAAGAATTTTAATATCCCGATAAAGTCCGAGCACCTGTCCTACTAGAGGCCAGTCCCCCAGACTTAGGAACCTCCGTTCTCATTCTAAGATTTTAGCACACTTGAGCTCCTATGCATCCTCACATACCTAGGTACCTAGGTAGGTACTTATCCATGGAAACACCACGACCTTATTGAATAGTTTCAATTTCATTGCTCCAAGTAATGCTGACTACAGGATTAATAGACACAACCCACCAATCCAGAATATATAATATCACATACAAAGCATTTTGCGCTGAATCCCCGACGCTCCTGGTATAGGTCCCCTCCTTTCGCATTATCAACCACGATGCAAAGGGGTATTAGGCCATTCCTTCCGAATCACTCCTCCTGAATCATAATCAATCTATACTAGAGACAGCACTCCAGTGTGGAACGTAAATAATAAAACCCACTCCAGGTGGCAGATGAAACGAACAATCTTCTCGCGTTCTGCCCCTTCGTGAATCATGCTTCTAATACCTCGTTCAATCTCAGTCTCGTTCTCTCGTACCCCTTAATTTGTACTAGAGTAGGCGTATCCTCATTACATATAGTTGGCGTTACCGGGACCCGGATACGTGTATTGTTTGTCGGCAGCTTTCTGACCTTGTATTGCTCGACGTGCTAGGGTTTCGTATTGTTGATCAGTAAGAGAAAAACCATGAAGAGCGCAATGTTCATTAGTCCGTGCTGCCGGGCCCGAATGTAGTTGTTGTTCATTGGCGTTATGAAGGTTCGCAACCATTCTCTCCGAGAATGGCTGGCCCAGCAAAGCTTCTTCTTCTTTCGAAGGTTGTCCTACATGCCTTCCAGGGGTTGGGGATAATTGTAGTTGAAGTCTAACAAGCCGTCAAGCATCCAGTGTTGAGGATCGAAAAAATCGTAGTTCGCGTCACTTCCGTACCCTATGCCTATCATACTATTTGCCCCAGCGTTCAAGCCATGGTTTGCCGTTGGTGTTATTGCGCCATTGGTCGTCGCCATCGACGTCAGGTTCGCTAGATTGTTTTGGGGTAAAAGTGTGCTTTCCATGTGGGTGGAGGACGCTGAAGACTCGTTAGCCGAGTCCGGGTTCGTGGGATGCTTTAGAGCTGCTCGATATTAGTAAGTCCTCCAAGCCACGAGAGCGTGGCGTCTATCTGGACAAAGGAAAATGCCTTACCGTCAAGTGTGCCGCGACCCTGGGCTTGGTATTCTTCCCTCCAGCGCCAGATGGAGTCAAAAACGAGACTCATACTGTGCCGACATCGCACCTTTAATTGCAGGCTATCGTCTATAAGAACCGAGCTGTCATCGTCGTGAAAATTGTTCTTATTATCGATGCGCGCGCCATTCCACATCTGGACCATGAGCTCCGCTAATCGCCATTGCAGATCGTTGTCCAACACACTGGTTGAACGGATTGAATGGATCGTCTTATGGAACAATGTTCGACCCCTCTCGAATTCTATCGTTTTCGCAAAGAATGATCTCATTAACTTCAATAAAGCAAACCCAGCAGCGACAAGCATCTGCTGAATATAATTAGTGGCGTACAGTAAAATATGCTGGTTCGATTCCTCGAATAAGAGGTCTAAGAAGCTCGTGATGGCCCGCCAAAGGCCCATGAGATCGTCCATGTAACCGGGAGTGCTGCTAGAGTCGAAGAATCCGGCAAGACGAAGGTGTACATTGGCAGCTGTCAAGTGAATCTCAACAATGGGCGACAGACGCTGTGACATAATCGACGCTTGCAATTCTTGAAAGTCTCGACGGTAAACCCGCATCAGCATGGCTCTGTGCTCGTCGCCAGCTACACCCCGGGGGTCGCTTGCATTACTGTACATCTCTTTGGAGACTTTGTCGCAGAACCTCTCTATCCTTAGCCGGGCCTCAAGTTCTGGAGATAGTGTGAAAGGGCCCTCCTCGCCTGGTCGTATGGCTAATGTCCAATCATAGAGCGTGGTTGCGGGTTGGCCATATCCCGTGCCGATCGATTGTGCAACTATGTTACATACGGCCCAAGTGGTGACCCGATCGTGAAGTTGATCCTTGTTGAGCTCGACAGAAACGCGGGAGAAGTCCTGGGTATGGTTCGGACGGTGTAGGCCGATACCTGTCGCAGCCTTCATCATTACACCGCATAATATATGAGTCGGATCTGCGGTTGTCGTGCTCGTCGGCAGTGGCCACGTGCATAACAAGCAGAGGGCCTTGACGACAAAGTAACTATTCGGTACATCACCTACAGTGCCCCAAAGCAATCTGTTTAGGGGACCGCTTGACAGCTCGTGCAAGATACTAGGTTTAGCATGATAGCGGCGAGAGGCGATGGCAATAATGGTCCAGAAGAGTAAGGCATGTTGCTGATAGTACAGGTCAGGTGGCTGGTGCTCGTTGAGGAAGGGGAGGAAGGGGTGGTAGCAGGTGAAGAACTCCTGGAATAGAGCGTGGACATCCTGCTCTGTCAGCCGCACTGTTTCAAGCTCGTAGGCATAATGGGTTGCGGCCAGGCTATACGACCCTCCCCGCTTGAGAGTCAGGAGGGAGGTGACAGCCTCATCGGACCCCATGAGCGAAGGATTTCGGGTATGCGAGTACGCACTATTTGCGACGGGGGATTGCAATTGAGATTGCAGCTCTTCGTCATCCTCTACAACAAAACCCTGCGCCTTAGCCTGTGCTATCTTGCGCCGTAACCGATCAATCTCCTTTTCCATTTCGGCATGTTTCGACCTCTTGCCAATTCGTTTAAAATTGGACTCGATCTTGCACTCGAGCTTTAGGCGATTACACCTCGAACAGCTCTGAAACGGTTCTTGGACGACATCACACCTCAGTTTCTGTTGTCTACATTCATTACATGCCCTAAACCCAGGTTATTAGTTATTAGTTTATCGTACATATGAATTACATATATGGTACATATGAATTGTATATGGGTAGATGGTGGTAGATGGTAATGTCAAATATGTTGTAAGGTCTACTAGAATTTAGGGAATATTAGTCAACATACCGCTTCACCCCGGGTTGCCTCTTCTTTTCGGGCTCAGCTAGAGAGTGATCATCGTCGCCGAGAACGCTTCCAGGACTGCTATCCATTCCAACGCCTCCTTCGCTGCGCTTTCGCTTCATGGAGCCAAGGCGATGTAAGCTCACAGGGCTGGTAGGGCTCGTGGACGGGGCCGAAACGGCGCCGACAACTGTGTGACCATCCATGCACCCTCAATTGACAAATTATATCAATCGGAATGACGGTGACAAGATGTGACAAGCCTTGGGGCTGAGGCAATTACTTCCTCCGAATGGCGCCGTACCGTTATACCGGCCGAGGCTGGACTTTGTTGGTCTTTGCTCTGTGCTGTGTGTTTCGAAGTCCGAGACCGATCACGGAATTGAGCAATTGGAGGGGTCTGGACTATAGTAGCGATAAGAGGATTATGAGTAGAAATTAGGTGTGGGAGAGGCGGCTCTTCTGACACATTGGAAAATTTCCTTTCTTTTTTTTTCCTTTTTTTTTGCCGCTAACGCGGGGTGGGCTGGCTTTTTCCAGGTCCAAGTGGCAGGTGTGGTAGACGCGTGGGAAGAAGTGGATACACTTTTTATTTTTTTTCTTTGTTAATAGTCAAAAGACTAAAGACTTTTCTTAAACAAGGTAGCTAAGAGTCATCCCCAATCGACGGTCACTACTGTAAAACGTAAATGCCCCTAGTCTAGCAGGACTAGTAGGAGATCTTAGAATACTTCAATTGACCAAAGGGATTGGATTCAATTTCAAGTTCGTAAGAATTGGGATGCACGTAGGGTCAGGTACCTAGCTTACCTAACGTAGCATCAAGTGAGGAGGTACCTGAACGACAAATCATCAGTGCTGTATTAAAGAATGAGTTGTTCATTGTGTGCAGCTTGTGTGCAGCTTCCCTCGTCTCAGAGGTCAAACTGCTTTAAGCCGCCTTCCAGGTGCGAATCGAAATGAGGGGTAACGAGGTCACACTTTACCCTTCTTGGCCTACGGGATACCTGTACAGGAAGGTCATCCGGTCCAGATGGTCAGGTGCCTTACCCCAATTTGTCTCTTCGAATGAGGACCCCTGATAGCTAAGGGGCAATAGTATATTCACCTCGCAAATTCTTTACCAATTCTCTGTTGATTTTGAAGCAATTCTTGTTATTTCTTCTACGAAATTTTCTAGAATCTGTCATTTTTGCAATTGATTAACAAGGACAAGGAATTGAAGTTGCTCTCGTGTTCCATAGCTTCGGCTTAACCTGAAAAAGATTTAACTGTCCCACTCCAGGTGGGACAGAGCTAGGCACTAGAGACATACCCTAATGTAGGTAGCTGTGCACCAATGGAACGCCTGGTCTGTGCCTTCGCTGCCGAAGTATAAGCGAACGAAGATCTTTCGGTTCTAATTGCCTTGCACCCGTCAACTCAAAACCGACAACATCTAATATGACTGAAACCAGAATCCATCACTTGAAATTCTACATCTTCGTAGACGTCCAAGTACAACAAAGTACCAACTTGTATATCTATGTTCCTAGGTGGTATAGAGAATTACACATATTGATGGCATCCCAGCAGCAACAGCAACAGCAACAGTCTGGCCAAATGCGTCGACCCCTTATCAAGGGCAGACTACAGCCGCCGTCTAAGCCGCCCTCATGTAAATCATACACTGTCGCGCCAGCCTCGATTAACGAAGTTATAGTGAGGCCTCCGGATGATAGACAAGTTAATCGTACGTCCTTGCGATCAAGAAAGCTGAAGTGCAACCCCAATGGATGTTGACGTCGTTTCAGGAGATCCTGTCGAAATCTCATCCGCCGCCGTAGCTCAGCCTTTTGTAGACCCCGCCGTTCTGGAACGCCGGAGACGCATCAGCGGCCCGGCCTAAATCACCTGCAAAGCTCTTGACTTTCTACTCGCTGCTGGGCACGCCATTTTACATTTTGCATTTCACATGTCACATGCCATACTCTTACTAAGCATGTGAAAACCTATAGCTAAACATCTCTATTCGCTGGGCCGCCGGCAGCCGTACGTGCATATGGAGATGGTGGTCGATCTGGAACTTACCGTTAAACTTCAAGTCCGCCAAGTTAACACAGACCATGTATGCGTGATGCACGGTCGCGGCACGCCGGACCCAAGCCACATCTCATGTCTCCAGTACCGAAGGCGAATATGCCCCGGTCCGATTCTGGGGTTTCCTCGATAGCGATTTCTCTTATGCCGGTGTTATGCAGTCTGCGGCCGTAGTTTCACAACCGCTGCAGCTCATCTGTCTTGGACTAACGTGCGACTTCAGTCCCCGGAGTCGCATACGGAGTAACCCCACAGATGAAAGCCACCCCCTAACAATTACGTGTCGAGTTTGTCTGAAACATCATCGGCGATTTTGCACATATGTTGACTTATCCATGCTCAGCTGAAGCCTACGGTCATGTCTACATATATGCGGCGGGGCATTAGATGAGGCGGTTTGATAGCGGCAAAGACACCATTCAGGAAGGAGATATTTCAAACCGCTCTGCCATTAGATCGAGTCCCCACGCCAATGAATCGGCTAATGAAACACACGAGGCGTTCAATGATGTTTCTAGATCTAATGGATCTTAGTAAGCCAAGGAGAATCGAGACGGTACTACCCTATTTTCTTATCGGATCTCGTCACGAGTCTATGAACCTTGCACCTGTCGATTTTATAACGAGAATTCCAAGTTCCTCAGAACCATGGCCACTCAACAGGGCTCTATGGCGGGTTTGCACTGTCAAACAAGTCTTGAATTTGCCCTTCAGATTTCGATGCGGTTGCCTTGCTCCATAAGTCTCCGGACAAGGACTCGTGGGTCTATTAGACGCCACGTCTTGGCTAGCTTTTCAACCAAAAGCCTATGTAAAGATAATGATACATGCACTCCTTGCCTCACTGTGGTGACATTCTGAACTTAGACATCTGGACTTCTTGGTATATGCGCTAATCATTGTACAGTGCGTTGTTAACATGATTTACTAAATAGTTTGTAATATCAACCGTCAGTTTCATAGTTGGACCCATCCTACTAGTATTAGCCCAGGCAAAGGCCCGCTTGGCACAGCGGTAATGCGCCTCACTAGTAGACCCATCTACTGGGGAAAGCAATGAGGAGATGACTGGTTCGACTCCAGTAGTGGGCATTTTTTTTTCTACTTTTGTTACTGCCTAGAAGACCTCTATTGAATCGAATGCAGAAAGCGGCGATAATGGGGCCGGTTAGCATATGTGAGTGAGATAATCGCCTATTCTTGCAAAGCGCATAAGCCTCCCTAACATAAGGTCTGTAGACTCTACCAAGTGACATTTGCTGTGTCCTCGTTTGCTTAGGCCAAACACCTATACAATATCAATATTGAGCGTTGGATGCCAAGTATCAAAGCAGAGCAACAAGCGCACGACAAAGATACCTTATAGTGTACCAATTGAGCCATGCCTTGATCTATTAATCGTCCAGTCAGTCCGGATTAGGCTCCTTGGAATATAGCTGAGACTAATTTCGTAGTTTCCTTCTCAAAGGGGATATATATCTACGATACAATGATTTGGCTAATATCGAGGCTCAGGCGCACGCCCACCGGATTCACACTCTTTGAAGTATGTATATTTAGGAATCCATGTCTATGAGAAGACGTCTAAGTCCTGCGCGAGGCTCTAGCATCGTCAAGTATCCGCTCCAATAAGCATCTTGGAAAGATCTTAACGGTCCTGTCTTGAATCCAGATTACCAATGTCACCTACCGTCATCTAAAATCGTGCATATGCCAAGTAATCATGATATCACGACAAACCTTACAAGATATATAATTCTTGAGTACTCACCTATCCACCGGCTTATGAGTCAACATAGACCGTGCGGTCTCGGCACCTACTGTAAGCTACGAATATAGCTTACTCTAGTATGTTTGCTTGGCATGAACCCTTGGTAGTCTAGTTGGTTATGGCGTTCGGCTGTAATTGTGATAATTGTTACCGAAAAGTCACCGGTTCGATTCCGGTCCGAGGGATAGTTATTTTTTTAATATTTTTGATCTTTAAGTAATTTGTAATCGTTAGACAAACGATATATATACGACAAGAAACGCTGTAAGATGTGGAGCACCTGGTGTAAATGATTTGAGGCAAACTGAATCCTCTTTTATACAACGATAACATGACCGATTAATATGTAGAAATGTTAACATTAAAGCCAACTCTCCATGTTGTATTTATAACGAGTAGTGAGTTTGAGATGTTTGGTTAGACTGAAAGCTTTCCCTCGTTTATTTTGGTAAACCCTTAATGGGGTAACTGGGTCCGCACATCTAGAACGATGATTGGAGCGCAAGTTACCTTGACTGACTTATATCTTATATTACTCTATGAATAGAAGAGTTATGTATCATGCCTTGTAGAAGTAGGCGACCCAGATTTTGCTCTTGTTCGGTTGATCACTGCGATAGCCAAGCCCTGAGGTCTACAAAACTGGCGGTTGTCCACCTTGGCTTCTTACATAGAAATCTTAAATGCCCAAAATTTTTCTCTCTGAGTGTTTATGAAAAGAAAATTGGTACAATGAGACTTCTAAAAACCAACGTTAGCCTGGTGTCAACCGGCATAGTGTTGCACGCTTCGGTAGCGGTTGTCATGGCGCAGACTTGCACTCTCCAGTCGACATATCGATGGACGTCGACGGACGTGCTGGCGGACCCGAAGTCGGGATGGGCCTCGCTTAAAGACTTCACCAACGTCGTGTACAAGGGCCAGCACCTCGTGTATGGGACAACCCACAACACGGGTTCGAGCTGGGGCTCGATGAACTTCGGCCTCTTCTCGAACTGGTCTGACATGGCCACGGCAAGCCAAAACGCGATGAGTTCAGGTGCTGTTGCACCCACGCTCTTCTACTTTGAGCCGAAGGACATCTGGGTTCTCGCCTATTAATGGGGCCAGACTGCATTTACCTACCGGACGTCAAGCGATCCCACTAATGCGAATGGTTGGTCGTCGGCGCTGCCGCTCTTCTCCGGAACCATCTCCGGCTCTAGCACCGGCTGTATCGACCAGACGGTTATCGGCGACGACACGACCATGTACCTGTTCTTTACAGGAGACAATGGCAAGGTCTACAGGGCCAGCATGCCCATCGGGAACTTCCCGGGCAATTTCGGCACGTCATCGACGGTGGTTATGAGCGACACGAGCAACAACCTGTTCGAAGCAGTCCAGGTCTACACCGTGCAGGGCCAGAAGAAGTACCTCATGATCGTCGAGGCGATCGGATCAAACGGGCGGTACTTCCGCTCGTTCACGGCCGACAGTCTGGGCGGCTCGTGGACACCGCAGGCCGCAACTGAGGCTCAGCCTTTCGCCGGCAAGGCCAACAGTGGTGCCACCTGGACCAACGACATTAGCCACGGTGATCTGGTTCGTAGCAACCCCGACCAGACAATGACCATTGACCCGTGCAATCTCCAGTTGCTCTACCAGGGACGAGCGGCTAACTCTGGCGGCGACTACGGCCTCCTGCCTTACCGTCCGGGTCTGTTGACACTGCAGAGGTAGTACATGATGCATACCTTAATATTTAGGGCTATGATGAATACCGAAAGGGGTAAACGCCGGAGTGTATATAATTTAGGATTGGCGGAGATGAAGCGGTGGGTTCGATAATCAGTAGAGATACACATGATAAATACAGAGCATATGGGCACGTGAAGGACATGTACTTACTACGTTCGCCCCGGGAGCAAACGGAAAATGAGCGGACGTGTAAGAGTGACAAGCTCGTCAAGTGTTATGTTTCGACTGAGCGGAAGTGCCAAGACCCTGCTTTACTTAGGACTGCATGAGATAAGCTAGTGTACTATTTTCTAAGGTTTTCGTTTTTGTAATAACAAGTTTGATTAAAATTACTATGATACTAATGAAAAGGATCGCGCCGACAGAAAAAGGGGGGATGATTAAATGGGCCTGAAGAAGAGTGGAGAAATAAGGTTGGTTAATAGAGCATTCACTGAGAGGTCTTAAAACTTGCGTGACGTAGAATAGATATCTACCACCTACTCGTTTTATATTACAGTATATGGAAGAGGCGTAGATGAACAATATTGAAAGCCCGGCCCCTCTGTATGTGTGTGGTTTTCTAAAAGGCGACAAGCCGCTCCATCACTAGAAGAAATAGGCTGGTGGCCTCGAAATTAGATTGAAGCTATTGGAAGGGACTCGGAAAGCTGATCAACAAGGCCGACGGAACTGGACAAACCTTGTGTAGCAATAGTAATAAGGAATATTATTAGGCACCTAGGCATCACGTTGAAGTACGCAGAGCAAATGCAATATGCCGACACATTATATATTCAGGGGCATCCCCCAAGCATGTACGCACTTCAGCTACCTATCCAACCTCCAATAAGTCCTAGTCCCCGTCTCCATACACGCCCACAGCGTCCCAAACATCGTAGCTCGTCATCCAGCTCCAAATCACACTTGCACACATACGCGCGTGCGTGCTCTCGCGTCCAGCCCAGTCCAGCCAGGCCATCTGATCCGGCACGTACCAAAGAACAAGCCAAGTCTCCATTCCAATTGTTGCCTTGCCAGCCGTGTACAAGCAAAGAAAAACCACAAAAGCATAACGATGGAAACTTTTTTCCCTACCTAGGTATCCTCGCCGAAGATTATTCAAAAAAGAAAAAGACGCGCCTTAAACGCCAAATGTCCAACAAGCATTGTACAACTTGCCCTGGATCCCCGCTCCCTCTATCTAGGGCCTAGGGCGATTGTCTCCTGGCTCTGTACTGGCTTCCGCCTTCACTACGCCTACGCCCGCTGAACAAGCGCTTCAACACGCTCGGTCTTCTCCCTTCCGCAGCCATGCCCCCCTCCGGCGTCACATGTCCGGGGCCCGGCTCGTACTCCGGCTCCTGCTCATACACCTGCCCTTGCTCAGGCCGCTGATACTCATGCTCCGGCTCGTCGCTGGCCTCCTCGCCGTGGTACTCGTACCAGAGCTTGGGCACGAGCAGGCGATACGGCACCGTGATGCCGGCGGGGTCCTTGGCGTTGACCTCGACGTTCAGGCACACGTCGAGCCCGCCCTCGAGGTCCACCGCGAGGCGCGCCGCGCCGCCCTTCTGCATCTGCTTGGCCGTCAGCCCCGTGGGCGTGCGGTGGAACGGCCGCCGCGGCCCCGGGTCCTCCTCGGACCCCGTGTGGTAGGCCTCGCCGTACGCGCTGCCCTGGCCACCGCTGGACGCGGGCTGCGTGAACGCGCGGCGCGGCGCGCGCGCCGTGAAGAACGCCTCGTCGCCGACTTCGTACTCGTCGTTGCCTCCGCCGCCGCGCAGGTGCCCGCTGCCGCTACTGCCGCCGTAGTCCGGCGGCGCGGGGGCGAAGACCGTAGGCCGTTGGGCTGCCGGTGGTGCGCGCTGCGGCGGGGGCGGGGGCGGGTGGTAGTAGGGGTCGTTCTCGTTGTCGTTCTCGTACTCGTATTCTTCCTCGTCGCTTTCGCCCCAGTCGCCGTTGATGCCGCCGTCGTTGCTGCTGCGGCGGCCGAAGAAGCTGCCGCGCGGGCGGGACGAGTCGCCGCGGCCGAGCGAGAGCGTGCGCAGGAGCTTGTTCGGCCGCGAGCTGCCGCCGTCGGAGGACGGGCGCCGCGAGAAGGAGCTGAGGAAGCCTCTGCTGGTGACGGGCGGGCGCGACCGGTCGACTGTGTCGCGCGACGCGTCGGGGCGGATGGTGGGGCCGCGGTTCTTAGACAGCGAGAGCCGGCGGAAAAACCCGCCCCGGCTGCTGCCCGGCGGGGTGCCTTCAGGGGTCAGGTCGTACTCCTCCGGCGGCGGTGTGGGCGGAGGTGTTTGCCCAGGCACATACTCGCGGATGGAGCACCAGTTGCGATGGGGCAGAAGACGCTTATTATTACGCGGCTTGCCGTCGACGTCATTAGTAAAGATCGGGATCATATCCTCGTCCGTCTCCTTGTCGAAATGGTGAACCTTGTTACGCTTATTCAATATATCCGCCATGAGGTCAGGGGGTGGCGTGTTGGCGATGGCTGACGAGATGATGTTAGGCATGTAGCGGAAGTCCTGGTGCTTAGCCAGCTTCTGCTTAGGGTTCGAGTAGAACTGGCCGACTGCGGCTAGATGCACGTCGCCGCTCAGGATCGTTATACGGACGGATTTGTCCGCGGCAAGATCCTGGAGATCTTCGATGACCCACCTCCGCTCGTCCTTGTGATTCTTTGCTGTCCAGTGGTCGTCGAGGTCATCTAGGACTTCGACACCCCCGTCGAAGCGGTTGAGGAAGCTACCCAGCATACCTGCCTTTCCGAGGGCCTTGATGGGATCCATTAATCGTGAAGTCAAGCTAGAAAAGTCAGTATGTGCTGCATCGGATTCTCACTATGAAGGATACTCACATGTTCTCTAACCACACAAGGCGGGGATAAGCAATGGGAACCCCTAGTAGAACGAGCAGATGTTGTGTCTCGCCCTTCACAATCTCATCGTAGCAGCGGTCCATGAGCTTCTTCCACGTATTCTCGCGCACGACTTCATCTCTCGTTCGCTCAGTTCGGCAATCAACAGCTAGAAGCGCGACCTTACTACCTAGAAACATGAACGTGCTGCGGCTTAGCTCGTGGATATAAGGACCTGGCTTGAGACCCGTGATCCAGCTCGGTTCTGACTGTTCAGTCTCCTCCGGCAAGCTCTGGTGCTGGAAGAGCATGTAATACTTGAATGCGACGTTGCCCAAGCCCGTGAACACCGGGGATTTCATAAAATGATGGGGGTAAGAGCCGTAGCCATCGATGATGTCGTGATCGTCATACATGTTGACCATTGGGATTTGGCTATTCGCTAGACCGAATAGTCCTTGCGAGAACCACATCATATACCTATTCATGTAGAACTCTTCCATTTCATCCTGCATTGCTGGGGTGAACGGAGCGTTATTCTTGTGTAGAGGATTCTTGATTTGTAACCAATCCTGGAAGTGACGGGTATCTCGCATGATAGCATCGTTGTAGACCTGATCTCCACCACCAAGCATGACGTGGAATGGCCGAGTTTGATGATTGTTGAGGACATCACGCCACATAGGATCAGGACCGCTGAGATCATCTGAGTTCACACTCAGACTGAACCCATTGCAGCTGTGGAACATGATGTTCATCGACTGGCCCCGAGCGGGAACAAAGAAGCATGTTGCAGGACCATGGTTGATGCGGTAGGCAATTCTTTGCTGCTTTTCGCGGAGCTCAACCTCGATGTTGAATCTCCAGAATGTGTACCCCTTTTCTGCATGCAAGCGGAATCCACGTACATCCTTGTACTTCCCAACTTTCTCCCCATCGATTTGAGTGCGTCTTTTGCGACTGGTATAAGAGCCGGGCGGATCAGGTGCGTTATCAAAGTCAGGAGCAGATCTTGTGATTTCGAATAGACCGTCATCGGGATCTAGCTTTGACACATCTTTGCCTTCCTCTAGGTGCTCTACCGGCCGCACGTAGAGCGTTTCTCCTCGCCGGCCGAGCTTCGGTATTCCGGCAATAGGGTCCACGTATTCTGGTGGAATGTCTCCGCTCAGCTCCGCAGGGGGCGGGGGCAAGAGCTCCATCGGCTGAACGAACAGTCGGAGAATCGGCGGAATGTCGTATGACGATTCCGAGTCCTGCGTGACAATCATGATGGAGCCCCTCCAGATCTCTCGATCGGCAGATACACCATTGCGACTGTTCACTCGCGCCACCGGCTTCTCGTGACGAAGACCGGTATAACGCAGTAACGGCCCGCATTTGAGGTACAATGCCGGCTTAAACCTAGTCGGCCCTCTCGTATCCTCGTAGGATCCATCGTATGTCTCTGGTCGCGTTGTCGTGCTACTTCTACGCCTACCGCTACCGGGGCTGCTTTCCCACCACGGTGTGTTCTTATCAGCACCTGCGTCAGGGTCCTCGGTGAGATCTAGCAACGGACCACCTAGCGTTCCGACTGTAGCCTTCTTCCACTCCTCCAAGTACGTTGGAGGCTGGTACATACCTCGGCCAGGCTTAAGCTTGCCTCGATGCATGTAATCATGGATACCGAGGTCATGTCCACTAGCATCGGAGTCGTAGTCATCTTCGAATTCCCGGGCTTCGTGCTGTCGATCTGGGAATGTGACGGATTTCACAACACTTCCACTACGTGCTCTGGGAGCTTCTGCATTTCGTAATGAGCTTTGATATGGCTGTTGTGGCGGCGGGAGCTGCTGATTGTTCCCCGTAGAATCGTTTCGACCAAACCCGATTGCAGCAGCCAGATTCTTCCGTCGAACTGGCGGTTCATCAAAATCCTCGTATTGATCGTATTGATCAAACTGCTTACCCCTGGCTGCGGGCCTATCGTTATATTCTGGTGCAGCAGGCATTCCCCTGACCGTCTCATTTCTAGGTTGAGAAATGGCGCCCATGCCGGCATTTCTAGATGACCCATTCATCTCTTCCGCTTGCATATTGCGTCTCTGGAAAGCTGCTGCTCTCTCCTCGGCTTCCTTGCGCGCGGTATACCAGGGATCACCAGGTGGGTTCTTCTGAAGTTTCTTGCTTCCACTCCGAGATGGAGTCAATTCTCCATCTGGAGTGATTGGCGACACCGGTGAGCCACTATCCGCATCTTGTGGTATATCGATGTCATCTTTGGCAGCTCTCTCGCGGAAGCTTAGGTTACGTTGAGGTAGATTGGCTTTCTCGGCCGCCGCTATGTTTCGACTCTTGGCAACTGGGATTCGAGAATCAGGAGATTGATCGGGTGCTACATATTGCCTGTGTTCCTCTGGCGGATTCTGAGACAAAGGACCCTGGAATGCTGCAGCCGACGGCTGTGCGTGCATTGGATCAGCCACAACTGTACGCGAGCCTTCGTGTACAGATACAGATTGACGCCGGCCTCTAGGCTGAATCTGCTGGCTACTTGTGCGTTCCGGTGGCTCTGGCGGTTGAAGCTTATCTTGCTTTTCAGCATTTTCTCTTCGCGCGGCGCGCTCTCTTGCGCGACGCTCAGCAGCCTCCACCCGGGCTCGTTTCTCCTCTTTAGTGATGCTATCAAGTGTAATCTCAAGCTTCTGCAGTGGCGATCGATCGTCGGCCCATGTCGGGCGCTTCACTGGACCGTTTAGTGTCCCTTGTCTCTTCGGCGCAGAAGTATCTATAGTTCCCTTCTCTAGCGGATCTCCGTTTGCTGGTTGATGTATGGAACCCGATCTTTTAGGATCTTCCAACTGTCTGCTAGCAACGCCGCCTTCGTCAAAATGATTTCGGGATCGGTCGAGCATAGGTGCCCTGGCCTGTTTTTCAATTGGCGGAGTAGCATCTTTATAGAAAGACTCGGATTCCATAGCGGCGATTCGCGCTTGAGGGGAAGGGTATCTGGGTGAAGCTGACCCGACCCTCGGGGAACCGAATCTGTAGGCTGAGACTGGCGGCCCAGGCTGGCCGTCTGGGCCGTACGAATAAACGGGACTATATGCCGGACTGCCGTTTCTGTAAGGAAGTTTATAGCTAATTGGTGGAGCTCTGGGGACGTCGGGAGCAGCTGGTGGAGGGGAAGGAGAAGCAGGAATCTCCTCGCGGGAGATATCCTCTGGGAGTTGCGTGCTACGTCTTCGCCGTCTTTGCTGCGGGTCTGAGGGATATCGGTTATGACCGTAGGGTAGAGTAGGTGGTCGTGGAGCGAGGCTGGTTCCTAAGTTGGAAGCAGCTGGAGATTCTAGGGGACTAAAAGTAGATTCTGAATGAGCATCGGTGAGGGCAGTCTGGATAGACGCCCGATTTGATCGCGACTGTGGCTGAGGGGCAGACTGGTCTAGTGACTGCCTGCGATCGTTCTGATCATAGTCGCCGGACATGCGACGAGCTTTTGCTGGAGGTAACTGGCCCCAATATGGCGTGGACATAGTGGGCAACTGTCAGGCTGGGAAGTGATTGGGTTCCAAGACAGGCTGGACTGGAGTACTGGGGGGAGGCGTGTCGGGTTAGCTATTCATCTGCGGGTTTCCATGATAGACCAATGCCGTGCAGACACATGCGACTCGGGTGGCTGTAGGTAGTAGGTAATTAATGCAGGGGAAAATGGAGATGATAGGCACGCAGTAGCTACTAATCTACGGACATAGGGATTGTTAAAGCTATGTAGAAGCTAGAGTGTATTATTATTCACCTAGGTTAGGGTGTTGGCGAGAAAATGAAAAATAAAAAATTAATTAATAAATTGGCTGGTAATAAGAGAGCTATGTACTTTCAGCTTTCCAAGGCTGGTAGCAAAAAAAAGAAGCCGGGATCTTTTTCTTCATTCCCTTTTGGGATCGGATCACCAGAGCCTTGCAAGCCTCCCGGTTTTCTCGTTTGAATCCTAGTGAGCGGGACACCGGGAACAGGCCATGTAGGTACCCGGTAAGAGATAAATCTAGCTTCGTGCAAGACCACACAGAAGATAGTAATAACCATAAGTTGTCTTCTCATATTGACCGGTCTACATAAGTATGGTGCTTGGGAGAAGAAGAAAAAGAAGCGGTCAACCTTGCGCCGGAGTTATTTGTAACGTGTATTTTATGCATCTTGCGTACGTACGTACATGCGTGGATTCTCGGTGTGTTAGCCGGACACGATGAGAACATGACGGGAGTCTCCCTGTAAATAGGTAAGGTATTAGGACCTAAATCTGTCCATCATAGTATGTGCAACATCGCGGAAAGAAGACCGCGAAACAACGGTGGCTGGTATAACCGTGCTCCCTTTGCAAACGGAACATACATATTCGAAGATAAGAGGAAAGAAGACTTATTCTCCGATAAAAACGAGGCCACAGTCTCGCTTACCTACCTAATCTGTACCTAACATCCGTGATGCTTGTTGGGTTGTTGGCGTTACGTTGTCGAGACCCTAGGCTAACATCTCCATAGTTAGGTAGGTAGGTATCCTACTGAGATATGATCCTATTGAAATATGACAGACTGCCATCGAGTTTAAGTTTCAAGGCGTGCTGCATGGTATAAAAAGGTTGCCCAGAGATCGGGAGCAGCCGTAAGCTCCAGAGGGATCCAGCCTCTAGATTCCTTAGTTCTTAAATTAGACCATCGCCGGCAGCGCATATGTAGATCCCAGTTTGGCAGTGATGTCATTCCTGACGAGGCAGACTCGATCTGCAGCTTTAACTTGGTGTAGAGAGCACATCTAGAAAACAATGCAATTAGAAAGTTGGGTTAATAGGTAGGCCGCAGTCACTGGTCAAATTATTTTTATTCAACTTGTGTTGGATGTGAAATATTCAAGTTGATAGACACGCATTGAGACATTCCATCTACTTGGCCAAGACTTTCTTGAGGTTGCATACTCAATATCTACTTAGTGAATAGTTTTACCAAATGAATGCTAGAGTATTTTAAGGGTCTTCGAGATTTGCGCAAGAGCCAATCATAACTGGAAAGGTCCCCACAATCTACCGGATCTAGACCCGGGGACGTGGTGGCGCGTGGCTTGGAAGCGTTTTGGTTTTAGAACACCTATGCTTTCCGCTTTTAAACCGTAGTAAGCTGTGCCGCCACAGTCTCTATTGGAACTGCAACTCCTGAGGTACATACAGTCTTCTTCCTATCTGTCTTCATTCACTTTTTTGCGATTTTCATATTTTGATGACGCAAACCACAACGAGATTGTGATATTTCATTACCAGTTTCTCACCTTCATCCCCGGATGGGGCGTCTGCCATTTTTTCGTCTGCCAAGATATTCTTTCACGGTTTCATAAAGGGGGTTCGTGCATTGACTCGACATTGCCTTGAGAGAAGGGTGTTTTTTGTTTCTGGCAGCCTACAGTATCGAACTTATTCACACCTAGTTCCTAAGGTTTATAAACAACCAAACTATCTAACTCGATATTTTCGTCCGCCTATCTGTCATCCGATTTCGATCCACCCCGACCCGTCCCTATTACTCTTTTAAACTCAATCAATATTGGTAGCTTCACTCGAAACTCGCGGGGGCGTTTTAACAAACGTCCACTTCATCCGTCACCATGAAGCTCGCTCCTCTGGTCGGCCTGGTTGTCGGCGGCCTGGCTGGACTAGGCACCGCCGCCCTTCAACCGCGGAATCTCGATTCCAACGATTATTACGTTCTTCATCTCGAGCGCGACATCCAACCCGATCAGGTCGCGTCCCGTCTAGGTCTGAGACATGAAGGACAACTAGGCCAACTTCCAGGACACCACATATTCTCTACTTCTCTAAAGGCTAAAGACGATGTTGTTCGACGCGCCGTACAAGAACGTCGACGAAAGCGATCGCTGGGTGGCGTGGACGTTCTCGATGGTGTAAAAGCTGTTCACAAGCAGAAGCTACGTGCTCCTATGCAAAAGCGAGTCATCCCACCGCCTCCGTCCGGCATCTATCCCGCAAAACGAGCAGACAAGCCCGATGCGAAGGCAGTCGAATACCAGAAGTCTGTAATGGACCAGCTCGGCATTGCGGATCCGATATTCAACGAGCAATGGCATCTTTTCAACCCTACCCAGCTAGGCCACGACGTAAATGTTACGGGCGTGTGGTTATCTGGGGTCACTGGAAAGAATGCTACCGTCGCTATAGTCGATGATGGGTTGGATATGTACAGCAACGATCTTAAGCCAAACTACTACGCTCAGGGTAGCTGGGACTTCAACGACCAAAGACCAGAGCCTAAACCGACCTTGAGCGACGATAGACACGGTACCCGATGTGCTGGTGAGGTTTCGGCTGCGAAGAACGATGTTTGTGGTGTTGGTGTCGCATACGACTCCAAGATCGCTGGTATTCGTATCCTAAGCAAGCTGATCACGGACGCCGACGAGGCTGAGGCGATGAATTTCGATATGCAGCATAACGATATTTACTCTTGCTCCTGGGGACCGCCCGACGATGGAAAATCCATGGACGCCCCCGGTATTCTTATCAAGAAGGCGATGTTGAACGGCGTCCAGAAAGGACGTGGCGACAAAGGGTCTATATATGTTTTTGCTAGTGGCAATGGTGCCGCAAGTGAAGACAACTGCAATTTCGATGGGTACACGAATAGCATTTACAGTATTACTGTTGGTGCCATTGATAGACAGGGAATACACCCGTATTACTCGGAGAAGTGCTCGGCCCAGCTAGTTGTCACCTACAGCAGTGGCAGCGGAGATGCTATTCACACTACGGACGTTGGCGAAAATCAATGCTATAACGGACACGGTGGTACATCAGCTGCTGCCCCTCTGGCTGCCGGTATCTTTGCTCTCGCTCTCGAGGTTCGTCCTGATTTGACTTGGAGAGATATGCAATATATTGCTCTAGAGGCCGCGGTACCCATCGATCTCGATACTGGCGAATGGCAACCCACCACCATTGGCAAGAAGTTCAGCCACACCTTTGGATACGGCAAGATTGACAGTTACGCTCTTGTCGAGGTTGCCAAGTCTTGGAAGAACGTCAAGCCTCAGGCCTGGTTTTACTCACCTTGGTTGCACGTCCACAAGGATGTTCCTCAAGGAGATCAGGGGCTCTCGGTCAACTTTGAAGTCACGAAGGACATGCTGAAGGAAGCAAACCTGGAGCGACTCGAGCACATTACTGTCACAATGAATGTTGAGCACACCCGCCGAGGCGATTTGAGCGTCGACCTCATCAGCCCGAATAACGTAGTCAGTCACCTCTCCGCTACACGTAAGCTAGATTCTAGCAAAGAGGGTTACGACGACTGGACTTTTATGAGCGTCGCTCACTGGTAAGCTTCCCGACTAAATGCTTTTGACAACTTTCACTAACACGATCTCAGGGGTGAATCTGGTGAGGGGATTTGGACACTCATCATCCGCGATACCAAGGTCAACGATGATAGCGGTACCTTTATCGACTGGCACTTGAAGTTGTGGGGTGAGAGCATCGATGCCTCCAAGGCCAAGTTGCTGCCCATGCCCAGCGATGACGACGACGCGGACCACGATGTGACTAGCACCGCTACTCCTACTGCCGCCACCACCAGTCTCCCTGTGCCCACGGATAATACGGCCATACCCACCGCTCTCCCCTCGGATCACCCCGAACGCCCCATCAAACCTAGTAAAACGACGGGCGACAGCACCGCCACGCAAACCGGCACCGAGTCCGCCGCCGCCGAATCGTCCACGGCGCCCAGCTCGTGGCTGCCCTCCTTCCTGCCGACCTTCGGCGTGTCCTCCAGCACGCAGGCCTGGATCTACGGCGCCCTGGGGCTCATCGTGGCCTTCTGCGCGGGCCTGGGCGCGTGGTTCTACTTCGTGCGGCGCAAGCAGCGCCTCAACAACCCGCGCGACGACTACGAGTTCGAGCCGCTGAACGCCGAGGACGGCGGCGAGGCCGGGGGCGTGGGCGCCGGCGAAAAGGCCCCCAAGCGGCGCGCCGGCGAGCTGTACGACGCCTTCGCGGGCGGCAGCGAGGACGACGACGACGACATGGAGCGCGACCACTTTAGCATAGCGAGCAGCGACGACGAGGATGACGACGACGACGACGACGAGGATGGCCAGCAGGGCAGGGAGGTCCGCAGCGAGAAGCAGAGCGCCCGCTTGCTGGGCGACGGCAGATAGGGTTCAAGATCGCGCGTGGAGCGCTGGTTCTAAAGCACGCGGCTTGTGGATGCTTGTCACTTAGGTACCTACTCTCATGGATGGATGCAATGGACGTACGGCTAGAATCGTCGTAGCGTGCTTTCATCGCTACTGCTGCTAGCTAGCTCCTCTGTATATATATATATATACTTATCATAGTATCGGCATATGGCATGGTCCGTACGGCGTTTGGGAGTGTAAATTGAACACGGGTTCACCATTTATTTATTCCGTGATCACGAAATTAGTCTTGTGATGTGATGTTGCTTTTACATTTATTCTCTTGAAGATTATGTCAAGAGCACCCGTTTCACGAGAGGGGAGTTTGGAGGTCACCGTTGTAATGAATAGGGGTCATTTTGTAAAGGGCGCAAAAAAAAAAAAAGTACCAGGGGCTGGATTCGAACCAGCAGAGTCCTTGCGGGTGTACAATCATCCTATCTAAAGCCGCTGGACAGGGTCCACACGGGGGTGCCTTTACATTGAGGAAGCTTAGCACACAACACCTCAGCCATCCTAGCTCCGAGGGTTAGAAGCAGCGCCATCAGCCGCCCTGGTACTTGCTGCACTGTTGTTTCGCTACATAACCTTTACGCTGGCGGGTGGCGGATGGCTGATTATCACCGGTTGCCTTGTCGACTACACTACTCCCGTCCCCCACCCGACCATACATACCACGAGTGGCATTACCTTACTGATGCACGCAAGTGAAAGCCATAGGTACCACAGTAAGTAGGTACATGGAAGTAAGTCCACGCTGAATTTATGATTTTACGAATGGGATACCGATTCCTAGTAGAACGAACCCCTATGCTTTGCAGAAGTAAAAGATAAAACCGAAACCATAAAAACAACAGCAGCCAGCAGAGGAAGGCTGCTCGTATCGATCAAAAATGGAGGTCCCATAAACGCCGTTCCATTTTCACCGAGTGCCTCCCGCTTCCCTGTCTCCCTGCCTCCGTAATGTTCCCGTCCCTACTACTACGCCTGGACGCATACGTATGTCCTAAACCACCATCCCCCTATTCCTTTCTTGACCTCGCGCCGAACCCTAGAAGTGTTCTCGAAGCAACGCCGACTGACTGTATTTGTATTCAACACCCCCTCGCCTCCCCACCACAACTCATTCCTCAGCACCAGGACCAGGGCCAGGTTTCGAGCTGCCAGGCTTCCATTGCTCGAACCATCTAAGTCTAGGGCGGCCGTGCTGCTCTTCCTTCCTAGTCTTTACTTCGTCGACAATAAGGTCGTACTCGCTATCGCTAAACAGCGCCTCCTCCTCCTTCTCCTCATGCTTCCCCTCATGCTTCTGCTCATGCTTCTCCTCATGCTTCTGCTCATGCTTCTCCTCATGCTTCTGCTCATGCTTCTCCTGGTCGTCAGCGGCGCCGTCCCCGGCGCCGTCCAGAATCGTCGCTCTCGCCATCGCCGACTAAGCGGCGTCCGACTCGGCGGACGCGTTGCCGAAGCCCTCCCGCTCCATGTCCTGCACGTACTGCTCCCAGACGTCGATAACGCCGCCGTAGTACTCGACGTGGGCGTCGGCGAGCCCGCCGAACTGGCGCTTGAGCTCGACGCGCTTGATGCGCTCGAAGTCGACGACCTCCTTGACGACCTCCTCGTCGAAGGCCTCCGAGGTCTTCTTAGTGCGCTCGGCCTCGGTGGTCAGCTCGTCGATGCGCATCTCGAGCTTGCGCAGGCGCTCGCGCCGCGACGCTTCGTGGTCCACGCCCCGCACGTCCTCGATCTTGGAGCGGATGAAGCCGCCGGCGCCCCCTAAGGCCCCGGTGCTGCCGTAGCCGTAGCCCGAGGCCAGGGCGTCGCGGTCCACGGTAGACTTGTTAAGGTACTCGGTGAGCTGCTCGTGGTCGAGCTGCTTCTGCTCGCGCGCCTTGAGCAGGTTCTTGAGCGCCTGGCTGTACGCCTGCATGTCTCGCAGGCTGCCCAGGTAGTCCTGGTCTGTGTGCTCGCGTAGCTTTTTGAGGCCTGCGGCCGTGTCCTCCACGCTCGCCGCAAAGCCATGGACTGCAGTCTCGACGCCCGGTTCCAGCGTGATCAGCTTCTGGAATTGCTCCGTGAGATCTCGGAGATCTGTCTCTAGGTCTATTTCCCGGCGGGCTACCCGTGCCACGACCTTCTCTACGTGACCTAAGTCTTCATCTAATTTATCGCTCTTTTCGCGCACCTCGATGAATCGCTTGTCGTGTTTATGCACTTTAGTAAAGGCATTGATGAAAGTATCGGCGAAGTTGTCGAATACGCCCCCGGTACCTTGGTCCGAGGCCGTGCTAGTCCTCGAGGCGCGGGATTTCATGGTCGCATTCCAGTCGGGAGATTCGAGAAAGGTGTGGAAAATGGGAGCTCGGCGGAGGATGGGATGAAGAGTAATGCGGGCAAGGAAACGTTGTAAGGAGTAGGCTCTTCGATTTGTGAAATCGGAGCCGAACCGGTCTCCTCGCACGTACTCCATACGCTGCTTGTCTGGTAACGGTGGTACGGCACATGCTGGGTAGTCCTTGGAAAGGGTCTTGTAGAGGAAGACGAAATCGGTGAAGCGGCGGCGGGAGGTGAATGTGGGTTTCTGGAAGGAAGGGAATGTCGACTATAGAATTAGTTTAATATTGACCAGTTTCCTATACCAGTATGATCTGACATGACCTACATTTGTAGTAACTAGATATGATACGAAGGCATCCTTGGTACCGTCTTGCTCCTTTCGAGGCTCAGATACGGTACACTCGAGATAGTCGCCGGATAGACCGGGGTCCTGACGCTCTAGCTCTTCGCCATGATGTCGCTCTTCGGCACTTGGTGGTTCTGCTTCTATCGTAGGTGCCGAAGAGCTTGCTTCGTCTTCCCCGGATGCAATGCTACCGCTGTTCCAGGGGATATTGGAAAATGTGTCTTCGTCGATGACCGCCATGGTCGGTGGGGGTCCTGGTCCAGACTCAACCAGGCAGCCTAATCCAGGTTGGAGTATCGGAAGATTCTAGCCTATAGCTACGAACAAATATGCTAAATGTTACGTCCTATGGCGATAGTTTTTTGTGGAATTTGCTTCTATAGTAACGAGTATTGTAGCTCTGTCGTCGTGGTCGTAATGTAATGTGAATGTGAATGTGAGAATGAGGTTGAAGTGGAAGTGGAAATTGATGATGCGGGATGGGATTGGTGTATTGGGTTAGGTGGGGAGCGAGTCGGAGAGCTTGCCTTGTTCAGGTACTAACATAAGCTTATGACGACGTCACATTATGCAATTTGTAGAGGCTATGCAGGTCGTGGTTATTGATTAATACAATAAATTTTTATCGATATGATCAAGATTCATTAATGCGTGTAATCTACATGACCTACCTATGTAAGATACACACCCACACAGACTGAACATATTCAACCACCATAATCATAAAGCTGAAGGCATACACACTCGAATAAACAGACTAAAACACACTAAAACACACTACAGCTACCTTGAATGAGTAAAACAATGTTGCAGGGGAAGCGGCCACCATTTTATCCACGCAGCCTGGAAATCAGTTGTCCATCCAATATCGTCAACACACTCCACTGTTCATGCCACCAATAAGCATCACAGTCCAGCGATTTAACACACTTCTCATGACCATAACAAGAAAAAGAAACCCCGTTCCAAGTGGCATTGTTCCAAGTGGCATCGTTCCCAGAGACGTAGGAAATAGACCTCGACAACAATCAATCAAACAATCGTATCGGCTCTACATAAATCTCTCCCACCGTCCTCAGGCCGTCCGCAGCTAGGAGGCCTAGACATCCTACATCGTCGATGCCCCACATCGAGCAGTCCCTACCACCGTGCAATTCGTAACCCACCCCAAGGCTGGTGTGATCCTCGTACTCACAACCGACCTCCATGAACAAAGATCCTTTTCCGTTGGGTGGGCAGTCCATGCGCTGTACATTGTGGCCTTCAAACCCACTCCAAATGCACATGTTCCCTTCGTAGAATCGGATGTAATACATCATCGCCATCGTATTGGCCTTCTCCGGAGTCATAGCTACCCCGAGGAGCTCCTCGCATCGCTGTGGGCGCTCGTCTGCTGCCGGGTTCCAAAACACGTCCCACGTGCGCTTCACGGCATAGGCTGCCGGGTTCGGATTGTCAGGGTGGATATCGGCGGCAGGCATCGTAAGGGCCATGTGCCGACGTCTTCGATAGCCTGTCTCCAGCCGGAGCAGCATACGTTGCGGGAAGAAGATATAGGTGCGCTCCATGAATGTACGAAGATATGTGGCATATGGACTTCCATATCTTTCCGCACTTTCGACGAGAGTGAGGTCGACGGTATCGAAGGGGCTGTTCTTGTCGTCCCATATCCATTCTTCGCTGATAACGCTATACAGAGTCCCGTGTGGCCCCAACCGACGCCACGGGTCCCGATGTCTCATAAAGGGTCTCGCCTTATGAATAACTCCCTGAGCCTGGTTTTGTGGTGCTTGAAATGTATAAGGTGAAGGTATGGCTATACCAGGCCCCGACGGTTCGGTCTTGGTAGGCACCGGGGTTTCGTTGCCGTTGTCATATTCGGCCTTGACTCGATGTGATTTGCGGGGTGTTGGTGGAAACGAGGCTTCAGATTCACTAGCCATCTCGACGTCGTCTCGGGCCCGCTTGTAGCCTCTACCACTGCGGAGAGTACTACCTTCGGTACGCTTGCTAGAGTTGGCTTGAGGCATTGTTGCGAACCTTCAAAAAGTGTAGTGTTTCTGGAATCAAGAATGAAATGATTGCCAGCGGTTCTATACCTTTGTATTAGTACTCGTAGTCATTCCCTATTGCATCCCATATTGCCCATTTTGAGACAACCATGCATCTACGGTCCTAGGCCACATACGACATTGACCAGATGGTGTAGGTTGTGTAACTACCCAATCTATCGATGAAACGCGAATGACATTAAGATCTACGCGTATCCTCCCGGAGTTCAAAATAGACCGGGGAGTTGAACTTCTTGATGAGGTTGATGATTGGGCGTGAAACTCATGCAAGTATCCGAACCAAGGAATTTATACTCATGCAAACGGCAATATTGGCAGATCTTGCGTCGCGCGCGGCAAGCCGCACGGGAATTCCGTGTTGTAACAGTGCGGAAAGTACATGTAGGTATCTACAACCACCATAAGCAAAATCTCTCTATCCATATGTGGTTTGAAATCACTTATGGTTCAACCCTAGGTACTCCAGCTATGAAGAAGACAATCAATACGCCCATCTAATATTCCAGAAACAACTCTACTCTGCCTAGATAGTACAAGCACAAAAGATGAGGTCTAACCACACGTATATTTACAACCCCCCTATGTATCCTCTCTCGCATGTACTGTAGGCACGCAGCCTCCCGAAGCTCCAACACCGACCTCCACACCGACCTCCACACCTCGCGCCTCCCACCTCACAGCACGAACGCCAAAGTATCCCTATCCTTGTCGACCACCCTGCCCCACTCCAGCAGCAAACGGAAGAGGTAGACCTCCATGTCCTCGCGGCGAAGCGCCTTATGCGCCCACTTGCTGCCCTGCTCGGCGATCCAGCGCGCGTCCTCGACGCGCGCCGCGGCGAGCTGCGGGCGCCCGTTGACCAGGCCCCGGTTCTTGAGGCCGATGAAGTACGCCATGGTGCTGTGCAGGCCGTGGTACCGCAGGTCCACGGGCACGAAGTGCACCCACGGCATCAGCCGCTCCGTGTACCACTCGCGGAACACCGACGCCAGCACCGGCACGCTGTTGCTGCGCAGCGTCGCCAGCAGCTGCGGCGACGGCCCGTCCGCGCCGTCCAGCACCACCACGTACCGGTTGTCCAGCGCCCGGCGCGGCGCCTGGAACGCGCCGAACTCGCGCCGCAGGAGCTGGCAGCTGGCGTCCTCGCAGGGCGCTTCTTCGCCGCCCTCGCCGCCGCCGCCGTTGGTGAAGGAGAACTCGAAGGGCAGCGGCCCGTTGGCTTCTTTCGTGCGCGTCGACTCGTACCGGAACTTGTCCTTCTTCTCCTTCTTGGCGTTGACTTGGATCCCCAGCAGCATGGACACCGTGTCCGTGGCGCTGGCGTTGTTGGCTAGGTGCACTAGCCGGTGGCGGTGCCCGCCGAGGAGGGACTGGGGCGTGACGACTTGCGAGTCTTTGGCGTCGCCTTGCCAGAAGACGATGTCCTTTTTGTAGTCGAACGCGGTGCTGTCTGGTTCTTGGTTGCTTTCGGGATTGACAAGCGGTATGAGAATGTCATTGAAACTGTCGGTTTTCGATCTGCTGAAGAGCGGTAGGAGATCTTGATGTAGTTCGTAAAGGTGAGGCGTCGTGTGTAAGTCGTGGAGATTGAATATGTCCGGCTGGTGACAGGGGTCGAGGAACATCTCCCAATCCTCCAGAAATTGCCCTTTGGAATGGGGCTTGGTGCATGATGTGCAAAAATCCCGAACATCCCAGTTCACACCCCCACGAGCAGCTGATCCAGGTGGGCAGGCGAGGGCCTCAAGTTGCCGAAACTTCTTTGCGGATACGTACGGCTGGGCCACAGTTCCTAGTGAGGCCTTGGATGCATCGATGGGATTGCCCTCTGCTAGTTTAGGATCATCTTGGCGTTTGTGCGAACGGTAATTGAGAAATTGATGAAACTGCGTCTTGCCTCCAGCCATTCTCAATCTATGAACATCATCCCAAGGAACCAAGACTCTCGGCCGTTCCTTCAGGTTGATCGCGATAGACATGTCGGGAAGGTGTTCGGCGAATGTTGAAATCATTGCGCCCGTTTCGTCCAATACCTGGTTCTGCGAGGGGTCGGATTGTGTAGTGTGAAATACTTTCCCCTCCGTAATTGTGATGATGCCAATATCAGACATCCCCTTCAATCTCTCTAGACCTTCCTGGATCTTTTCTTGTTTCATGCCCCAGAAGGGGAGGATGTCTTTCTCGATCTGGTCGAATCTATCGATGACAACCGACCTCCGCTGCCGTGCAAATTCGAACCACTTGTCGAAGTGTGGCGGCGGATCGCGCCCCTGATGCCGGTCCTTGTATTCGGTGACCGCAAGTTTGAGTGTGGTACTGACAGTTGCGTGTCGAAGCCAACGATCTGCTTCCACTCTGTTCCTGTACACGAGGTCATCAACCGGATGGCGGTCTAGCTGCATGTTTCTTGCTATAGCAAAGATTGACGACGCAATAATAATGAAAAAAAGCAATCCCATGAGGAATACTCTTTTGAAAACAACAATCCATCTCATATTGTTTGCGTATGTGAAAATAATGAAGCCAACCGAAATAACAATTAGAACGACCAGCGGTTGGCCTGCTGTAGTCTGCTGGTATGTTCCGATCGACAGAACGTTTGAAATACTCCCTATCATGCCTGAAGTGAAAGTCGCGACAGCCGCAGGTTCAATTGGTGCCGAATCACAAACCCAAACCGCCGTCGATATGATGAGGGTAGAGACGAGTATCCCCGTGCTGAAAACATCGAAGAAATAGAGGGACCCAATTCCCCTGAAGGGATGGTGACCGATGATCTCGCGATGCTGAGAAATTCGCGTTCCCATCCACAGGAACGAGATGCCAAGAGACGTTAAGATCAAAATGATTCCAAGAGTTCGAAGCCGGCTTTTCGTAGTCCGTGCCCAAGAAAGGACTCGCCAAAACATTATCATGACGACCGCATCGATGAAAACTCCCAACCATTGCATAGACACGGTGAAGGAGCTCTGGTTCATTATGGTCGAGCAGAAGTAGGTTGACCTCGTAGTAAAATCGCCCAACATGAAAACGCCATAACTAAAGAGTACAGTGCTGAAGAGGAGGGTAATCGGGGAGGTTATGAGCCAGTTTTTGAAGTCATTCAACGGGTTGCCCCACATGTCTTCTGGCTCATCGGATGCGGCCTGAGCCGTGCGGTGCGAGAAGAACTCATAAGCAGCTAGGAGTACAGGAAGAAAGGCCTATGGGACGTTAGCTCGATCTTTCATCAGTTGTTCGGTGAGATGATGGATGGATTCTACCTCTATGCCTTCAGTAGCGCATTGAAAATCATGTACAATTCTATGTGTGATTTCCAATCGAAAAACGATGAGGATTATTATACAGGGTTTGTAGAAACGGCGCGGGCGTTGTGGTAGGGACGACTGCATTCCTTTCAGAACAGCCTCCGAATCTAATGCGCAGTATTAGAGAGCATTTTTCCTGTACGTTGATAGTCCAAAATTACCAAATCTTCCATCCGCCCCCGGAAGCCATTTTGAAAAGAGGCTAGCGATGAACGCTGCCGCGCCTGAGATGAACAGGAGTAAAAATGATGATAATCGCGGTTGATCTATATATTCCGATGAGTTTTAAGCTTTCCATATGAAAGTGTTTCAAGATGGACTTACTTATTAATAAATGTCTTTATAAAGAACACGATAATTAGATATTAATGTTGGTTTTTTTATCTTTCGCCCATCGTATTTAATAATATTATATATTAATTAACGCATTGTGTTTTAATTAAAACCATACCCGAGGTATTTTTAATTATATAAGTTTTTTATATAAAAATAAAATACTACCGGTTATAAAAATATTATTTATTTATATATATATATATTTATTTTATTTTTAATTATAAATAAAATTATTATTTTATTTATTATAATATTTAA